>CABHPH010127805.1:0-40980 GCA_902168325.1 Peromyscus nudipes | reverse complement strand
TCTCTCTCTCTCTCTCTCTCTCTCTCTCTCTCTCTCTCTCTCTCTCTTTCTCTCTCTCTCTCCCTCTTGCTCCTGCTTCTCACACTATGTTTTCTCTATCTCCTGCTTTTCTCTCCTCTTTCACAGATAGCCCTGGTCAGGTCCAGGCTGCTGGCCATTTTCAGTCTACTTCTTTCTCTCTCTTCTCTGGAGACTTCCAGATATCTCTGGCTGTTCTCTCCCATATCTACAATTAAAAGGTTCCCTTAACCATTCAATGGAGTGGTCATGTTTGTCAGTTTATACACCTTGTAATCATGAGGACTGAGAGGAGTCCCCAGAATCAGGTAATAAAGACATTTGTGATGGTCTTTACTTAGAATCCAAGTGTTTGGAAGGCTGAGACAGGCAGATCCTTGAAGCCATCTGAGTCAACCTGACTGGCCTACTTGATGAACTCCAGGTCATTTAAAAAACGGCATCTCTAAATAAGCAAGTAAACAATAGCTGGTACTAGTGGAGGGACACTGGAGGCTGATTTCTGGCTCTGCTCACACAAGTTCACAACTTGAACAGACACACACACACACACACACACACACACACACACACACACACATGCACGAATCCTAAATACAGAATACAGACAGGGACCTGGCTATTCTTGTTGACTTCTTTTCTCACAGCTGCAACATACTGCTTCACAGGCATAGCTTGGTTCCAACCAGCTCTTCTGTGAACACACTGCTCCACACACTAGGCATTAACTTCCTCACATATGCCACAGGAGCATGGTCATTTCATTTACACCTAGAAGATTGAATGCCTTCTTCCATGATGTTTCCAAGGACATTAGGCACACACACACCATTCACTAATATGCATGTGGGAAAGTGGAAAGCATTCATGCACACAAAATAAAAGCAAATTTATACATAAGATAAAATTATAAGAGTTAAAGTGGTGGGGTTTGGGAAGGATAATTACACATATGTGCACACATATATGTTCTTATATATGATAATATTTTAAAATGCATACCCAAACCATCATTTTATTTTGATTTACGGCATAAAATGCATTTTTTGCCTTTAAATGATGCAGATTTGTTTGAACAAGTGATTTCATTGGCATTGCTTCCCCTACCTGTCTTGGTTCTTTTTCTGTCACTGTAGCAAAATCCTGGCTGCTGGGTGATTTCTAAAGAAAGGCTTTCTTTCATCTCTTGGTCCTGGAGGCTGGGAAGTCCAAAGGCTCACACAGCAGCGTTGTGCCAGCTTCTTGGGAAAAATTCAAGCAGCTTTAACTCATGACAGAAAGCCCAAGCGCAAGCCAGTGCTGGAGAGAGGAGAACAAGGTTCATCACCCTGACAACCAATCCATTCCCACAAGAACAGAATGAGTTGGGAGCTTCACTCCAGGACACGAATGCCTCCTGAGAGCCCCTCTCCCAGCACAGGGACAAAGCTTCAGCATGAGTTTTGGTGGAGACTATTCAAACTAGGTGCTACCTGACAAGAATTCCCTCTGGGGAATGTCATCAGAAAGTTGTGTACTTTATCTTCGTAAGTGCCTCATGTTGAACACACCCATGTGTCTCTGAGTTAAGATCTTCCTTCCTTTACACTGTTAATGGCCACTTAGATCCAAGGAAAGCTGTGCCCTTTTTCTGTATATCCCTACTGGTATACCCTAGTCTGTCTCTCAAGGAATCCGTGATGGGAGATGCTGGAAAAGAAATGAGGCCTCTGAGTGGCCGCATTCCTCCCTATTAGAAAGTAGAAAGTAGAGGCAGGGATGTGGACAAGGGAAAAGGGACTCTTGAGGTCTGAAAGCACAGTGGGAGTAAACTGCTGGTAAGACTGGAGAACTTTGCTAGCTGAACATGGAGGAGAATTCTAGGCTGGCCCTCCACAGATGTGAGCTTCCACAGAACCTCAGAGCTGCAAGCACAAGCAGAAAGCAGGACCCAATCAACTCTAGGCAGCAGGAGTTCAGGAGGAGTCAAACTGGTATTCTTTTGATCATTCAATGCTTTCTCTAAGTGACTATTTTGGGAGCACATGAGGATATAATAACATAGAAGAGGTTTAGGTTTCCATGCAGTTGATAGAAGAGAGCACACTGCTGATGTCATCACTTTCAGGTGAGCTCTGGACATGGGATCATAGCCTACTGCTTTCACTGTAAGCTTCTCAGTGCCCAGCATAGTGGCTGGCACAGAGCAGGCTTTGCTCCATGTTTCTTTAAGGGGCTGATGAGGAACACTGAGCCATCACTGCTTCCCTCTAGAATGAGCCCTTCTGTTATTGAAAGCTGGGAGAGTAGGAAGTATGTGACTATAGATGCATTTAGACTTTGACATCATATGCTGGATAAGCTGTGAGTGGCTTTGACTTTGTTTCATTATAAAGGGGGGCATGGGGAACTACCCTGCAATATGAGTTGAAGCTGTAGTCCGGTGTAGACTGTAGCTTAAAGGAAAGATAGCTTCAATGTGCCTGGCACATTTCCTGGCACACATGATGCTTAAGATGGGTGTGAATGTCCCTCCAGTCTCAGGGAGCCATCTCAGAAGGATGCCACTTGCAAATGGAGAGGGCTTCATGTGGCCAGGATTAAAAAGAAACAACAACAGTCAGGTGTTGTATCTGTCAACCTGTGGGTCTGTGCAGAGGCCTCATCCTGGGACTCTCCACATGCTTTATTGATTCATCATGCAATGACAGGAGAGACCTAAATGAAACCTGCTGAAGTTCAGTGTCAAGGAATCCTTAAATTTTTGTGGATTGTGTGGAGGGAAAATGGATTCCATGGGTTGAATCAGGAATGCATAGCTGTGTGCATATAGAAGGGTAACTTGGGGAAGCCCTGTTGTTGTTGTTATTGTTGTTGTTGTTGTTGTTTTTGAAGACAGGGTTTTTCTGTGTAGTTTTGGAGCCTATCCTAGAACTCACTCTGGACCAGGCTGGCCTCAAATTCACAGAGAACCACCTGCCTCTGCCTTCCGAGTGCTGGGATTAAAGGTGTGCACCACCACCACAGGGCTGGGGAAGCCCCCTTCTTGAGCCTTGAGGTCTTATTTGATCAAGGTAAAATGAACTGATTGGACCTTTCATAGCAGCTTTGGAATTTTGTCTTCTTTTAAAAATCTTGCCAGTAACTACTTCCCTCTTACAGCTGAATGACTGTCTGTTCTACTGCAACTCTCTGGGTGGCTAACACCACTGTTTCAGTTTATGTCTCAATGCTGAATAAATATTTATCTTCCATCCACTCAGTGATCTTGTTCCTGGTGCTGGCACTGTCTGATCCCAAGATACGGAAATACAGGTCACTCAACCCCTATCTTTCTGTGTGGTGGGAAAGAGAGACATGCAAGTCAATTTGCCTCACTAAATGTGCCCACCACAGTCCTTGGTTATGTGTGAGGCAAGCTCTGGAGCAGTGAGGGGGTAGCAGAGCAGCTACTGTGGGGACTGGGGACTGACAACATTGAACTAAGACTTGAACCAAGCCCTTCATAGGACTAGACTCTTCCCTGAGTGAGTTCTCTAAGGTGTTGGACTGAGCTCTCATGATCCCATTTTGTGAATGCTATTTTGTGAAGCCCCTGTAAGTTTAACAGGGGTTTGGGATGTGGATAATCATACAATTGTGTTCTGAATTCTTCTCCAATGACTTGTACCTTGAAAAGCCAGCAACTGGAGGAGTAGAGCCAGGCTTTGGAACTCCACTGGGAAGGATATTCTTAGAGCTCTGTACATTGTGTGTAACACCTCCAGTAAGTCTTGGCAGCAATGAAAACCTAGCTTTATTGATTGCCCTGCACTACCAGCCACCAGTGAGCCTCAGTGGACTCACTGCTCAAGAGTGGGGTTCCTGGGGCAGCAGTGGTGCACACCTTTAATACCAGCACTCAAGAGGCAGAGTCAGGTGGATCTCTGTGAGTTCAAAGCCAGCCTGGTCTACAGAGTGAGATCCAGGACAGGCACCAAAACTACACAGAGAAACCCTGTCTCAGAAAAAAAAAAGAGTGGGATTCCTTGGCAGATGCTCCAGGGGAAGGAAGAAGCCCTGCAGGAGCAGGTCACAC
Source organism: Peromyscus nudipes (assembly GCA_902168325.1). Classification (NCBI taxonomy): domain Eukaryota; kingdom Metazoa; phylum Chordata; class Mammalia; order Rodentia; family Cricetidae; genus Peromyscus; species Peromyscus nudipes. Next base: position 36,905 of record CABHPH010127805.1, on the reverse strand, counting down.
TGAGCAAGCAAGAAGGTCAGAGAAAGTTCTCAAATGAAGATGGAATTAAGAGAGGGTTGGGTAGGATTTTTCCCCTTACACTTTTTTTTGAAGATTTCTCAGGGTTCGTAGAACAAGCCAGAGAATGTCTTCACCTAGCTCCTTGAGTACTTTTGTTGACTCTCTCTCATATTTGACTTAGGGAAGAACTTTAAGTCTGTCAATTAAAGTAGATGGCTACCTAGGAAGGAGAGACAGTGCGTTAGAGGGGGACGCTAAGCCAAGTTTGATTTTGAGATCTGCATTGTGTGATTTTGTGAATGTTATCTGCCCTCTCTGATGTCCAATTCACTATTCTGTAAATGAAAATATCAGTCCTTACTGTACAGATTTGAGATAAAACATGCGAAGTGCAACCATCAGGTGTAGACATAGTAAATGTTCATTGAACAACACATCCTACTACTGCTTCATTAAATGAAAATGTGTATGTCTCAGTAAGATGTAGACAACTCAAGAGGACATGTCTATGAAGTCATCTGATATGTGCTACTATACAGTAATTGATCTTACATACACAAAAGAGACTCAAATAAAAACATCCATGAAAAGATTACTTCCAGTTACTGTCAGTCCACATCAGTAACTAATTCATAGCACTCTGGAGTAGCAGAAGTGTTGTTCTACTTTTAGAAGTAGCTATAGATGAATACTTAGAATGTCCTAGATTTAGGGAAGTGCTTAAGGTTGAGAGAGCTTTTCTTAGCCTCTTTTACCTTGCTGCTATCTTAGTCTATCTTCTGATGCTGTAACAAAATACATGTGACTGGATAACTTAAGAGTGAATAATTTCTTAGTTTACAGTTCTGGGGACTGCAAAGGCTAGGAACATGACTCCAATATCTGGAGAGCCCTCTTTGCTGCAACTTACCAGAAGATATGCACAATGAGAAACAGAAGCATGCTAGCTTGTGTCTCTTTCTCTTTTCATAAAGCCACCAGTACATCACGAAGGGCCTCCTCTGTGACCTTATGTAACCCTAATCATGTTCCAGTGGTTTCTCCTCCCAAATGCAATAAGACATGGATTTGAGAACATGTTCAAACCATGGAGGTTCCAAACCTTCTTTACAAGGTGAGGATAAAAATGCTGAAATGTTGTAAGGTATTTCTGACACTAATGATCACTGATGTTACAAAATCAGACTCTTCGTGTTCAAGCCAAGTGCTACTAGAAGTCAGTGAAGAAAGATGTCCCATCAAACCCAAAGACAACTTTGAGCCTGATGAAGGTTGTATAGGCCAAAAGAAAGCAAATGATCCCTCCTTCCCTAAAGAGAACTTACCTGACAGCCATCAGAGAACATCTAGGGCCAGGTGTCTGACCTTTGGACATGACATAATATTATGGTCTACAGATGTGTTGGACCACATTCACAGCTGACATGTGGTAGCCTGATGTTGGATACACCTGGTCTAGGCAAGAAGCCCAAGACCTGAGACATCAAGCTTCCAAAATGAGATCTGGGAGCAGAAATATGAGCAGCTATCAAAAGGGTACACAGCAAGGCCTGCTGCAGTCTGTCCCTCAGTCCAGCCCTGCAGAACCTGTCTTCAGAGAGCTCATCAGGATCTCAGCCCCACTGGACCCAGCACAGATCAGGTTCTCCCCATTGATACCACAGAGAGTGATGTCACAGGTTAAGAAACAACACCTGGCATTGTTAGGAAGTTGGCTTCAACACTGAGCAATCTGGTGTGAGTCTGTGTGTGGGTGCTCAGACAAGAATTGAGCCCCTGCCCCCATGTCTGCCAGAGGAACAATGCCCCAGCATCATGGGGATCTGGGTTCAGCAGCAGCTGAGGAGCCTTGCTCTGTGCTGCAGGCTAGGATTACTCTAACTGCACTCCAGGTGCGAGACTGGCGAGTCATCTTTCCATCTGCAACCCTGTGATATTGTGAAATGAAGCCCCGTTCAGCTCAAACACTTAAGGCCCATGTTGTTCCTGCTCACACTCTGCGATAGAGTTTCACTCACCTTTATTAGGTTTGCAATATTCCAATCCTGCATGAAAGAGCCATTGTTTTGCTGTGTTAGAAAAATAAAGTCTTTGAGGAGTAGAGGACTTTGATAAGAAACTCTGCCTGTGGATAGAGAGGGTGTTGGGATTTTTGATGTCTGTTTAACTGAAGCCAGGGCTGCTCCAGCTTGCCTGGAAGTCTAGGTCACCACACAGACAGCCACTGGCTCTGCAGAAAAGCGTAGATTTCTGCTCTGTTTGCTAAATGGGATGTTACTTTGCAGTGCACCAGTTTGAAGCATGTTCTTTCTTTCCATAGGCAATGGCCCTCTTGTGTGTAGTCAGGATTTCAGCCTAGATTCCTTAGCTAGCAGAGAAATCAAACCATGCTTGTGTGTGTGTGTGTGTGTGTGTGTGTGTGTGTGTGTGAGTGAGAGAGAGAGAGAGAGAGAGAGAGAGAGAGAGAGAGAGAGAGAGAGAGAGAGAGAATGAATTGCCACTGAATTCATTTAGGGAATTCTCATGAAAGAACAATGTCCAAAGATATTTAAGGGATTTTAGTGCAGCTTGGATTCATTGGCTGGGCTGGGTTTTTCTGGTAATGAGCAGAACTTAATTAAGCAGATAGACAAAATAAAAGGTGTGTGACTGTGTGTACATACAATGTGTATGTTGGTGTGTATGATCGTATGCACATTTCTGTGTGTGAATGTGGTAATATACATGCATTGAGGACAGAGCATGATCTCAGATATCTGTTCTCACTACTTGGTTTGAGACATGGTCTGTTATTCCTGACTGGGTACACCAGGCTAGTTCATTTGAGCCTCCCAGGATCTTCCTTTCTTTCTCTGTAACATGCATCCTGGGATTACAGACACTGGTTCTACACATCCAACCTTTACGTTCATTCTGGATACTTGAACTCAGGTCCACATGCTTGCATTACAATAGCTTTTACCAACTGAGCTGTATCTGAAGCCCTGAAAGGAAAGAACAAAGGCACAGGAATAAAAATATCTGAAACTAAAATCTATTGAGTGTCTGCTTCAAATGCTAAGACTTAACTTGGTACCGTATGTGAAACCCTGTGCATAAAACATTGCATGGGAAAGTTTGTGCATGAAATACTGTGTGTGAAATTCTGTGTGTGAAAGCCTGTCTATGAAACAGTGCGTGTGAAATCCTGTGTATGAGACCTTACATGTAAAAGCCTATATGTGAATGTCTGTGTGTAAAGTCCTACATATGAAAGCCTTGCACAGGAAAGCCTGCATGTGAATGCCTGCATATGAAATCCTATGTGTAAAGCCAGCAGGTGAAAATCTGTATGAGAAACCCTGTATGTGAAAACCTATGTGTGAAAGCCTGCATATCAAAGCCTGTGTGTGAAAGCCTGTGTGAAATCCTGCATGTGAAAGTCCATGCATGAAAGACAGTATGTGAAACCCCGCATAAGGAAGCCTGGTGTAGAAAATCCTGTGTGTGAAAGTTTGTGCATAGAAACCTGCATGTCAAATCCTACATGTGAAATTCTGTGTAAAACCTTGTGTGTGAAAGCCTTTGTGTGAAACTCTGTGTGTGAAAGACTGCATGTGAAAGCCTGTACTCTACCCAAGGGCACTTGTATGCTGAAATCTAGTTCCTGTGGGATGGTTTTATAGGCAGGACACTGGGAGGTGACTGGATCCTTGGAGTGGAAATACTACAGAGTGGATTAGCACATTGTAAAAGATGCCAAGAGCATTTGTGCCCCTTCCACTAAGCAATGCTGCCATGAAAAGTCATCTCTTAGGAACTGAACCTTTCCTGGGCACATTTACTAGCAATTTGGTATTGAGCGTCTAGTTCCACAACTGCAACAATACATTGTATAAACCCACTTTGTCTGTGGCATTTTGGTATATCAGCCAGAATAGGCTAGACATACAAAACTCTGGTTCATCTCTCCAATACCCTTCTCTTAAATATTGTGGGCTGTGTTTTAGGGATGTCAGAATCTCTATACAAAGCCAGTGTAAGGTTTAAATCTAGATTGGTTGGTTCACAGAATTTACAGTTTTGCCCTCCAGATCTCCTACATCACTTACACATCATCTCATTTTACTAGGACGAAGAAGAAATCTTGGGGGCTATGAATTAAGCGAATGGAGAGGGCTACAAACAAAAATAAAAAAATGAAACCAGAAATTGGAGTATAGTCTCTTAAAACATCTATGAGCATCCCATGTTTGTTAATAACAGATGCAAACTATGTTAAAGGAAATGCTTTCTTTACTTAAGACTATGTGAGACAAACATCATTAATTAGTACTTGGGATACATGGAATATTTCTCTAGGATATATGGAAAATTCTTCATGGCATCTTTCTTGACCTTGGCACACTGATGTGGGTACACAGCTTGTGGACATCTGCTAGTCTGCGTTCCTCTGCCATATATAGTTTTGTGTACAAATAGTCCATGTGAACAAGTTTTAAAGTCACTGGAGCAGACTAGAGCTGGGTAGGCTCTGAGCATGCAAAGGGGATATGCTTTCAAGAACCTTTCTTCAGACTTAATATACTATGAACATCAGTGTCTCCAATTCCTTCATCCAGTGAAGGATCTTGCAGCAGGTACCCTTCAGCCCTGTAGATCATTAACTCCACATCTGTCTCTGATTTCTGCCTTGTGGTGGTTTGAAAGAAAATGGTCCCCAAAGGGAGTGGTACAATTGGGAGATGTGGCTTTGTTGGAGTAGATGTGGTTTCATTGGAGGAAGTGTGTCACTGAGGCTCAAGCCATGCCCAGTGTCTCAGACCACTTCCTGTTGCCTGCAAGTAAAGATGTAGGACATGCAGCTACTTCCCCAGCACCATGACAGCCTGCATGCACCATGATGGTAATGGACAAAACCTCTGAAAGTTTAAGCCACCCCAATTAAATGTTTTTTTTTTCTTATAGGAGTTGCCATGGTCATGGTGTCTCTTCACAACAATTAGAAACCCTAAGAAATGTCTGCTTAAAGCAAGTTCAGGAATGCATGCATAGGGTGGGAGTGGTTCTCAGTATTTCTCAGACCAACAGCACCACACCAGCCTTGACAAAATTCTATGACAGTGCACTCCAAGTCACACTCTGTACTGACAGGTGACCTCTGTCTTGGAATGCAGTACAGTCTCCTTAACCCCATTACAATTGTCATCCCACTCAATCCAGCTGCCAGGGATTGTTCTTGTGAACACTTTTGCCTAAGGCTGACCCTTCTGGCATGAGATCTTGGTCTTAATGACCAAATACTCTACTTACTGTCTTTACATGTCTGATTCTTCTGTCTCTGGAATCATTCTTCAGGTAGTCTCTCCCCTGAATTCTCAGCATAAGGAGCACCACCTTTAGACACTCTCGGGTGACCGCCCTACTCTTCCCACATCCACTCTAGGTCATCTCCTAAAACTCTTTGGTTCAGGAACAACTGAATGAATAAATAAAGCAACAACCCCTTACCTTACAGCTTCAGAAACACCCCATTTGGTTTAGACTCTCAATCAGACTTTCTATATTAAGTCAGCAAATACACAACCTGATTGTTAACATTCAGCTTAGCTTTGCAACTCCCTGGAATCACTTTTGTGCTCCTCTATTGCGTGCATGCTTTTGAAAATAATACAATATCCATTTAATGGAGATGGAGCAGAAGAGTTGCTGCATTCTGAATGCATGAGTGGCTTCCACTTTAAAATAAATATCCGTTAAATAACAGTAGCTTGAACATGAATCTTATCAAAGTGCTTGTAGGCAGCCACAGTTAATGAGTTGATCATTATTACTTTTAAAAAATCATAACTACCCAGGGAACGTGACTGTTTTTGCATGCAACTACTGCAGTCTGACTACAGATGCAAAAACAGGCAACTGCTTTGTGAGGCTCCCTTTAAAGTATTGATTTTTAAAATTAGGAATTGGAGATCCCTCAATACTCATGTTTATGTCCATTCTGTGATAGCAAGGTGTCTCTGAGCCTAAGGTTCATTTCTTTCTCTTTTTCTCTTCTTTCTTTCTTTTAATATTTTTATTATTATTATTTACATCCTGACTGCAGTTTCCCCTCCCTCCTCTTCTCCCAGTCCCTCCCCTTTTCCACTGTCTGCCCCTCCTCTGTGTTTCTATTCAGAAAAGGCCAGGCCTCCCACGGACATCAACGAAACATTGCATATCAAGTTGCAGTAAGACTAGGCACCTCCCCTCATATTAAGGCTGAACAAGGCAACCCAGTATGAGGAGCAGGGTCCAGAAATCTGGCAAAAGAATCAGAGGTGACCCCTGATCCTACTGTTAGGAGTTCCACAAGAAGACCAAGTTATATAACTATAATATATATGCATGTTCCCTGGTTGTGGTTCAGTCACTGTGAGCCCCTGAGTCTGTTAGTTGATTCTGTAGGTTTTCCTGTGGTGCCCTTGATCTCTCTGGCTCCTACAATCCTTCCTCCCCCTCTTACACAGGATTCTCTGAGCTCTGTATAAAGTTTGGCTGTGGTGTCTGCATCAGTTGCTGGATGATGCCTCTCTGATGACAGCTGGGCTAGGCACCAATCTATGAGTATAGCAGAATGTCATTAGGCATCATTACATTGACTTTTTTGACAGTCCAGTTTGGTTCTATTCTAAGTCTCTGGGCTGTCCATCCCCTTCATCCTGGTGGCTCCAGGCAGTGTCAGGGGTGGGCTCCCTCTCATGGTATAGTTCTCAGGCTGGACCAGGTGACATTAATAATGCTTGTACAGCATACTTCAAGCTAAATGTCATAATGCAAATGAAGGTGTTCTCCAAGTTGTGAAAGTATCTTGAGTCTTGATAGGATTGTCCTGTTCAGTGTGGCCATAATGGAAACAATACTAAAACTTCCTTAGTTTGACACTCAGGCTGATGACCTAGATGACAATTCTGACATGTTCTATCTATCCCAGAGGATCCAGAAGTTGGGGCAGGCAGAGTAGGCATTATTTTGTTCTGTGTTGGTACATAGCTGTTTGATTTTCTCATACAGGACAAACAGATAGACTTGTTCTGTTCTGAGGAAGTTAAGATACCTGACAGAGTAGTTTAGAATTTGTACACAACCCATGAAATGGTCAATTGTAAGCCATTGCACATTGTGTCATATGATTCTCTTAGAGTAAAACTTACAGGGGTTGAACATTGCAAATTAGAATGCAAACCCTTAATATAGCTTGCCAGCCTGTTAGGACTGAGCCATTGCCTACAGCCCTCACTCTAAGACATACTGGAAACATTTATGGCACAAAAATTCTATTCATTTTCCTAACTTAAATTTCTTTGTTTCTTTTTTTTTTTTTTTTTTTGGTTTTTCAAGACAGGGTTTCTCTGTGTAGCTTTGTGCCTTTCCTGGAACTCACTCTGTAGTCCAGGCTGGCCTTGAACTCACAGAGAGCCACCTGCCTCTGCCTCCCAAGTGCTGGGATTAATGGCGTGTGCTACCACCACCCTGCTTAAAATTATTTATTTGTATTTTATGTACATTGGTATTTTGCCTGCATATATGACTGTGTGGGGGTGTCAGATCCCCTGGAACAGGAGTTATAGACAGTTGTGAGCTGCTATGTGGGTGCTGGGAATTGAACCTGGGTCCTCTGGAAGAGCAGTCAGTGCTCATAACTATTGAGCCATCTCTCCAGCCCCTGTTTCATATTTTTGCAATTCACACCCAGTTCATTCACAAGATAGTCACAGGACTGATCTTCCTTATTGTGTTGATCTCAAGTCCATGGTTACATCCTTATACCAGCTAACCCTGGTGAGAGCCACTCTCAAACCTATTGCCCATGTTCTCATAGCCTGCCTTGTGAGCCCAAATTATCATATATGTTTACACTGCCATGTTTTTCCAAGCTCTGTGAGAGCAGGTGTGTGCAGATCATACTTAGTCTTGGCATGCATGTAGGATTATACCATTGTGTAGGAAGAATTCAATGAATAACAGATGAGTGAATAAGAGTGTGGCATAACATTGAATTGGAGTTCTTTTTGTCAGTATTCAGAAAATCAGGTAAGAGTCAAAGCCTGTGCTTGGAACTGGGAATCAGGTTGAAACTTCCTGGTCCTTCCTTTAAAAAAAAAAAGCTATAGCAGAACCCAATGTAATGTGATAATTGCTATGAAAATATAGACTTTGTCTTGCCTGTAATGGCTGGGCATAGATTTCGGCTAAGGCATACAGAAAGGGTGGAAGTTTATCATTCATGGGAGATGGAAAAGGGAAATATGTTGGGGACATAGCCAGGGAGGTATGTTTGTTTGCACCCCTTAGCCTGCTCGGCTCTCTCTGCTGTGCAGCTTAGGTCTATGAGTGTAAAATCAGGCACACAAAGTATGACTGGTGGGTGAATTCTCATTTGCAAAACACTCTTTTTGGACTGCATCCTCCTCTTCATATTGTATTGATTTTTATATATTTATTGCACATTTGACATATACTATAGAATGTATATAAAATTCTATGTATGTAAAACTTATATAAAATACATAAAAAGATATGACTATCTTAGATATAATTAATACACATTATCTATAGGATTTGAAGATAGGATTCTTCCCTGATACATTATATACCTGATGTGTGGGGGAGTCTAAAAGGAGTTAGAGGGCGGTATGCAGGGCCAGTAAGTTCCAAATACATTCTATACATGTATGAAATACTCCAAGAATTAATAAAAGTACATTTTTAGATCCATTTATGCTATGCTTCCTAGGACATTCAGACTGTGGGTTGGAGGATACCCTGGGAACCAGGTAACGCCTTCCATTGCCCGTCTCATATTGCAGGCTCCCACATGGCCAGAGATTGGCCTAAGACCCAAAAGAAAGCCACAAACATTTGTCAGAAATTTTCTGATGAGAAAGCTCACAAAATTCAGAGAGGGATACAAGATGACTAGCAAGGTACTTGCTCTCTGTACAGTCATTGTGAGAAACTCACATCTGCCCTGGAAGCAGAGCCAGACCTTGACCTGCAGCTATAAACCTGGGAGCCTCACACTACCCCCATCTGCAAAGCATGCAGGCACAAAGAAACCTTATTCTTTGATTGATTCTCTGGCAGGTCACCTTCCTCCTGACCATTGGTAACCAGAGCTGACTCAATTATACCCCATCAAGAAGAACAGATAACAGGAAAGCCAGGTTCAGGGAGAGAGCTGTAATTTTAGAAGCACTTCCTGTTATGCATCTGACTTTTGATCTCCAGATGGCACAGGTCAGGGAGTTGAAGCCAAGGTATGCATGCATCACTCTCTGGTTGCTGAGAGCATGGTGCATGCATGGTCAGACTCCTGAAGGGTTCTGCTCTTGCCTCTGGGAGATACCTAGGAAGCCCACTTTGTTCTCAAGTGTAGTTTTGGACAGAATTTATTGGCAATTCAGATAAACCTAAACTGGGGTTTACAGTGTAGTAGGATTAAGGTTCTGGAAGAAGGTTCTCTGAATCAGAGCAGACTTACTGACAGGTACTAATGACCTAAGCAAATTGTCCATTTGAGTTCCTCACTTAGAACATAAAGTGGGAATGTTTCTAGAGTATTTCACCTATTGCATGACAGGATCGAGACTTGAATCCAATATACACACTCACTTCAATTGTGTCTACTGTGTCTGTTTCTAACTCCACCAAATGTGATACAGGTTAGAAGAAAGTTTGGTGATGACTTTGGGGAATATCTTCAATGACTCCCATGATAGAATAAAAATAGAGTCAAGAAGCCCAGGTTTTGGAGCAAGGATCCACATTCCCTCTCTGTGAAATAAAAGGTAGCAACTTCAGGGGAAGTTACTGTATAAACTGACAACATGACCTCTCCATGGAATGGTGAAGGGGAAGGTTTTTTTTTTATTGTATGGTGTGTGTGTGTGTGTGTGTGTGTGTGTGTGTGTGTGTGTGAGAGAGAGAGAGAGAGAGAGAGAGAGAGAGAGAGAGAGAGAGAAAGCATCCAGGGGCATCAGGTAAAGTCCAGAACACAAAGAGAAAACAGTAGACTGAACTGTAAGACATTTTTTAACTATCAGTAACTAAATATCTTAGTAGTTAATAATCTACAGAGCACCTCTTTAAAATATATACACAAATTGTGAGATAAGAAAGGTTCATGTAAACACAGGGATGCTGTCATTTGTAAAGGAAGCATGTTTACAGCTGAAAAGTCAGCTGTATAGTACAGATGAGGCTAGACTCATCCCAGGTTGCTAAAGGCAACTTTTTTTTCCACAGTGGTGGAACGTGTGACACTTGAAGCCAGGTGCCCAGAATCCAATGTAGTTGTCTAGGGGAACTGGACTCTTTAGTGTAAATTTGAACCACTTGCACCATGGGAGATGCCTTTCTGGGATATTTCTGGTGAGGAGGTAGAATGATGAATTCTTTAGTTTCTTTGATAGCCAAGCTTTATGGTCATGCAAAGCTCTGCATAGACCTCCCCTTGAAGGGTAGCTTTCTCTCTGCAGCCCACTTCACTGGGATTTAAATGTTTCCTCAGATTCCAGATGAAAAATTAACTTTAAATAAGTTCCCCAATCTTCTAATTTCATCTTGCTGTGGTAATAAAACACTCTAACCAAAAGCAATTTAGAGGAAAAGATTTATTTCAGCTTATGAGTTAAAGTTCACCACCGAGGGAATTCAAGGCAGGAACTCAAGCAGGAACTTGAAGCAGAAACCACAGAGGAATGCTGCTGGCTGACTGGCTTGCTCGCAGGCCCATGTTTAGCTAGCTTTCTTAAACAGCTCAGGGCCCTCTGTCCAGGGAATGGTTCTGCCCACAGTGTGCTGGGCCCTTCGGCATCAATTAACAATAAAGACAGCCCCCCCCCCCCCCGCCCCCAGACATTCACACAGTCTGATCTGAGCCTTCAATCGAGACTCCCTCCTCAGTGGCACTAGGCTCTGTCAAGCTGACAGCTGAAGTTAACTATGACACACAAGATGACCACAAAGCCCCTTGAAGGATCCATGACAACCACAGCTTTGGAACCAGGGAAAGTCTTTCATGTGAAATGTCTAGAGTCAGTATGAAATGCTCTCTGGTTTCCAGGGAAGGTGTGCTGTCTCCATGGAGGGTGACAGGACTCAGGTTTTGTCACTCTTCTATGGCAAGATCTTATTTGTCCTAACATAATTCCCAACCTTTCAGAATATGTTTTAAATTTATTCCATCTCCTATGTGTTTGTAAATATAGTTTTTCCCTTTAAATTTTATTTTATTTTGCGTGTGTTTATACATGAGTGTGTATGAATGGGAGAGGCATAAGTGGAGGATGCAAATGTGCCATAGATCAAGTGCAGAGGTCAGAAGATAGAACCAGGGAGTCAGTTCTTTCCCATTGTGGAAAACCCGGGTCATCAGGTTTGTGTGGCAAGCACACGTGTGTATGCGCTGAGCCATCTCATCTACCCTGCAAAGTTCTTAAGAGGAACCTCTAGCGAGGGTACTGAGCAGAAGAAATTCTCTACAGAGTAGAGGCACAAGCTGATTCGATCACTGAACAGTGCATTGGTGGGATCATTCCTTTTCAAAGGCAATCCTGGCTGTCACTCTGCTCTGGGCACTCAGGCTGACCTGCTCCAGATGCTGGGACTAAAGGCATCTCCTCCAGTGTCTGGATTCAGCCTCACCTCCGATATTCACTGCTGTATTCCTCCTCTGTGTCTTCTCTTTTCTTGCAGAGGTTACAGAGGCAAGGGCAGCATTTTCCTTCCTCTTTTCAACTCTCCTAATTTCTCTCCTCTTCCTTCTCTTCTCTCCTCCCACCTTTCCTTTAATAGCCCCCTCATTTTTTCTGTCAGTTGCCATCCTTTTCGCAATCTAAAATCCCCCCGCCACTGACACACACGGTGGGGCTTGAATAGAGGACATTATTTATGCTAAGCCACACACCCAGCTCCATCTCCAAGTTATTATACACTCACTACACATCAAATGTCACCCTGATGGTGAAGGACACAGAAGTAAAACACAGACAGCTTGGTGCCAGAAAGGCTGATTACTCAGTCATAGATTCAGAAAAGTCACCAGCAATAACAAACCTACTTTACAATGCTGACAGACACACAGAAGGTACCACAGACTCCAGGAGGAGAGACCTACTGCAGAGCTGGGCTACACATGGGAATGAGAAGGGCATAGAAGCTGGTGCCCCTGGGTTGTAAAGGGTAAGAAAGACCTTTTTGTGTGAAAAGAGTCGCATGTGGCTAACACAGAGGTATAAAACAAGAAGCCAGACACTTTGCTAAAGGACATGAGGAAGTTTGTGAGCTGATTGGAAGTGATCAGCATGGAATGGGATGCATATGGAGCCAACTGGGCTTCATCTGTTACTCAAGAAGAGACACATTTCAAACTTTTTAAACTAGTCCAGTTAACCACTGTATCATAAAAGATAGTATGCAAGCACATTAATATCTGTGCTGAAAAAATACATCTTTACATTGCTATGGAGTATGTGCCCCATGCTTTACTTAAGAAAACATAGTTATATGAACCATTTATAGACATACTAATAAATAATCAACCTGATCATGGTAGTCATATATGCCCAACATAAACACAACCACTTAATATACACCAAGTAACCAGGGACTCAGAAACATGTAACACTGGACAGCTATTAAAGGCCCAATCTTCCTTTATCCTTCTTTGATTTGCTGACCATCCAACCTGGATGGGGTTTGTTTTTATTGCGTGTGTTTACTTTTGCTGTGTGTGTCTGTATGCATGTGTGGTGTAAGTGTACGTATGTATGTGGGAGCTGGCCCTGTGTAGGTACAGGGTCCATTGGTACCCTGCTCTATGGCTCTCCAATTTATTTCTGTCTTAAAAGGCCTCCCATTGAACCTGGAGCTAGGCTGGCCTATGGATGTTCTTTACAAATTTTGTTTTTCATGCTCTCTCTCTCTAGCATCTTAACTCATTTTGTGGGACACTGTGGTTTGTTTTTGTTTCTAATTAAGTGAATTTTCTGGTCCAGGGCTTTTGGCATTGCCAGAAAGTGTAATTAAGTTCATGCTGGTCACAAGAAGAGACTTTGGCAAGGCATATTTTATTCCTTCCTGTAAAAAATATTTTCAGGACGTTGGCCAAACTGATTGGATTTAATTGGGTATAAGGCTCCAAGCTTTAAACTCTCTCCTGGACTTGTGGTCCGCCAACCCTCCGGCTTCCAGAGGCCTCTGCTCTGTAGTTCAAAGAGCAGCTTTTAGATCCTCTGTAAAGCTTGCATTTGAGTGTGCCTGAGGGCAGCTCTCTGAGACTAATCCCATGGCCTCCCGCCAAATGAGAGGCAAATGGACAGTCTCACCCCAAATCAGAACCTGAGGGAGCCGAGGGCAGGACCCTTTGACACAGAGTGGTACAAGTCTGCTCACTTCAAAAAGAGCTAGATAACAATGGGGATTGTCTGGTGTTGGCTGGGAACAGTGATGGCTGGGAAGACCATGTGGTGGTGACGTGCTCACTGGAAAAGAATGAAGACCTAAGATTGGCCCCCTAGAAACCATATACCAATTCTGGGCATGGAGCACACAGTTGTAGTCCCAGCAATGAGGAGATGAGACAAGTAGATTTCTGGGGCTTGCTGATGAGACAGCCTAGACTACTGGGTGAGGTTCAAGTCCCAGTGAGGGACACTGAAAAAAAATGAGATTGTTGTCTCCCTGAGGAATAACACTTGAGGTTTATCTCTGGCTTCCACTGCATAATTGTACATGTGTACTCACATGTATGCACATACACAGAGAGAGAGAGTGTGGGGCAGGAGAACACTGAAGAAAGATCTGGCAAGGCCTGCTTTTCTCTCAAAGAGTCACAGGGAAGGCTTGGTGGTGCCCAGCTATGCTTAATTTGCTCAATAACTCATCCCTTGCTCCTTGGAGAATACCTGCCCTTATATGCTCCCACATAGAGCAGTTGAAGCTTCTCTGAAAGAAGTGATTGAAGATGTGTTTGGCCCTTGGTAAGATTTCTAGGGGAACAAAGACAGGTGAATGCTCACAGGAATATAGTGATGGTATGAGCTGCTCACAAAGTCACCCCATGGACCAACTTAGAAAAACTTATGACTGCTATATGGCCCTTAGACTAAAGGAAGCGTCAGGAAAACAGAGGGAAGATGGAAGGATGGGGATGGTATGGAGAGAAGGAAAAAGCCACAGAAAAGCAGGGACACAAGTATTGACCACAGAAGGGCCTTGTATATGGTGACCCTGAACTGGTTACTTGCTCTAATTGAGAAACTGTGAGATTAGCTTATGTAATGTTGACCAATTTTTCACTCAGAGTTGGGTGACTGTGTGTGTATCTATAACAAATCACACTTAACATCTGAGAGACATCAGAAAGAAAGGTTTTCAAAGGCCAAGACTGCCAGGCTGTTGTCTCACAAAACAATGCAAATGAACATGGGCAATGATTATTAAATTTGGAAGCTTCCTCCTCCTGAATAGCTTTCACAGTGCTTGAGGGTTTTATACAGGAAATTGGAGAAGACACATCATCATGTCTTAGCTTCAAACCCTGGGAGTTACAATACAAATTGGCTTGGCAAGATATGTCCACTGGTGCCATAATGGCGTGAATGTTTTATAATTCCTGATTGGATTTAAGGCCCCCTCCACAGGACAGAACTCATGTCTGGTACCATAACCTGGCTAAGAACTCGTGGCTGAAGATGTCATAGGCACTAGAGAATAACTTCCTACTATTATTTTAGTAAACAGACATAGTGTCAAAATGAATTCTGAATACTTATTGTTATACCAATAGATTGGTGCAGCTCTCAGCCCTCATCAAGGAAGATTCTTTTTGCAATGTACGGCAGTTAATGAAACTCACACCTGATCAACATCCATAGAATAAGGGATACTGGAGCGCTCAACTAAACTAAATATCTGCAATCATACCTCTTTCCCCTGAGGCTCAGAGAAAGTGGTAAAAGAGAGAATGAAAGATTTTTAGAGTCTGGGGTTTGGGAGGACTGGAGTGAAACTGTATCTTCTGGACATGGCAAGGCCACTGTACTCAGGAATTCATCACAGCCACGGGTGCCTGTATAAACCTGCACAAGATCAAAATAGTCAACATTCCCGCATGGAGGAAAGAAGGGCTCCTAAGTCCCCACCCCTAGCTGAGAAGCTAGCAGCTGTTGATGGCTTCTGGGATCAAGAGAATCTTTTCTTCAGTAATGTGACCTGTAGCAGTTTGCCCATGCTCAGTGAATGGCCCTACATCCATGTGCATATGGGCAGCACTAAAGAGATTCGGTGAGCTATTTAAAAAGGGGGGGGGGATGAGGTATATGATCAAAATACATTGAATAAAGTTATGGAATTCTAAAAGAATTTTTAAAATTAAAAAATATTATTCCTAAGGGCTCCCTTCCTTCATTGTTCTTGCTTTCAAAGGACTCACCGTTGGTGAAGACAGAGGTAGGTCTTTAAGTCCTTCTTCCAGGCTTCCTGAAGCTGACGAAGAATTTCCATGTAGATGTTGCTTTTTAGCAGAAGGACTTCAACGACTCATAAATATATAGTTTTCTGCTCTCTGGATATTCTAGTAAGTTTGTTTGAAAACTGATGCCCTAGCATGAAGTCCTTTCTTTTGTACTTACACAGGGTAAGCACACACATGGTCACATAGAAGGGAACATTAGCAAATGTGTTGAGTCCAGAGGTCCGATGTATTCGGTGATATATTTAATATTCATGTTACCATGGTAACTAGTATTGATTGACAACCTGACAGGATTCGGAATACCCTAAGACACACTTCTCTTGGCTTGTCTGCATATGAGTTTCTAGATTTGGGTTAATTGAGATGGAAGACCCACTCTGGGTGGCACCCATTCCATGACCTGGGACCCCAGACTGAATAAAAGGGAGACAGTGAGCTGAGCACCAGCAAGCATCCTTCTCTGCTTTCTGGCTGTGGACACGGTGTGAACAGCCTCATCGTTCTTCTACCTTCTTTACCATGGTAGACTGTGCCCTCAAGCTGTGAGCCCAGCCAAATGTTTCTTCACTTTGCTTTCATATGTTATCTTGTCACACCGTGAGAAGAGTAACCAGCATACGTACTGTGCAGTTTTCTGTAAGCATAGAGGTCTGATGGCCATCAGGGCTAAGCAAGGGGATAGAGGAAGTAGCTGTCAGGTCATCCTGGTTCTTTCCAGTCCCTTAACACTTCTTATTTTGGGCCCCCAGGGTGTGTACAGGTTGTGCCTATGCAGACCCACATCTGCATATCTTCTTACCCATCACTCCCCACACAAGTTGGCCTCTAACTTAGGTATACACACTGGTGGACCCACACATGCGCTGTCACACACACAAGACAAGGTTTCTTTTTCCAGGTAAATTCATTCTGTGACTCCTTGATGTTCATGCTTCCTAAGGTGCTCTTCCCGCTTTCTTTAGTGGGCTATACTTTCATGAAACTCCTCTTCCAGGAAGTCCTCCCAGCCATCTGATCTTGTCTGTGCTCCAACAGTGCACCATAGCACCAAGAATTTGAAGTCACATCATACATACCCCACAGGGTTCATTAAAGGCAAAACTGGATTAATTCCTTCATTATCCCTGGTCCTCTGTCCTGGCCAGGATTCCATCAATATTGGAATGTTAGTTGTCTCAGGAGAGCTGTGAGACATGTTAGTAAAGAAATAATAAGCTGCATGCAACCTAAGAAGAGGTGGTCATTGGGCCGTGTGGTCAAATGAGGGGTGGGCTTGTCTGGTCGCATTTCTGTTGCTATAATAAAATACCCAACAAAAGTCACTTGGAGCAGAAAGGTTTTGTTTTAGTTCACAATTCTAGGTTACAGTCCATCATTGCCAGGAAGTCAAGATGTGAGGAACTTGAAGCAGCTAGCCACATCTACAGTCAAGAGCAGAGAGGAAGGAATCAATTAGCGTAGTCATGCTTGTGTTCAGCCAGCTTGATCTCTACTCTTACACAGTTCAAGACCAGAATGATGCTTCCCATAATGCGTGATTCTTCTTATCTCCACTAACATAATCAAGATCATCCCCACAGGGCCAATTTATCTGGACAGTGCTTCACTGGAACTCTCTCCCCAGGTGATTCTAGACTGTGTCAAGCGGACAATGAAACTGAACCATTGCAGTGCTCAATGGTGGTCTTCTGAGCCTGGCTACTGGCATCAGTGGATCTGGCACATGGACCCTGGAGTGCATAAGAATGATGAACTGTTTGCTTTGCAGCTGGGCTCTTCTCTGTGTTTTGTAGGATGGGGTAACTTATCATCAGAATAGGTAACTGTACCTCCCCTGTCTTTTTGGGTAGTAATGTATAGACCAGCTATAAAGTGAGTCTAAAATCTCAGGTCACAAATGTAGAGCTGTGTTAAGGAAGGAAGAATTAGGACTGAGCATAAATTAACAAGCTACAAGATAGTAAAGGCCCTGGAGCAATGGAAGCTCTTCAGAATTGCACTTTTACCTTACTATGTCTACTTGAAAATAAATAAAAATTAATACTAATGCTTCCAGCATGAGGGATGGGGAGAGGGTCCATCTGGAGTTTCTGAACATCTTGCTGAGCAGAAAGCTCTGGCAGGGGAGAAAGAAGGACATCAGCCCAGGGAACATCAGAGCTGTGCTCAAAATCTCTTAGTTCACACACAGCTGGTGCTATTGATGATTTCCCTAGATGCACCCTAAGAAGATCTGCTCTAAGAGGGATTCAGGCTCAACCCTGGAGATGAGAGCATCGAGAAGAATCCATGTTAGTTACTTAACTCATTTCTTTAATGAAATACCTGACCAAATGAACCCAAGGAAGGAAATACTTGGTTCAGCTTATAGTTTGAGGGAAAAGCCTATGATGACAGAGAAGAAATGACACCAGAAATATGAGGCAACTGGTCACATCACATACAGAGTCAGGAAACAGGGAGTTAAATGCTGCTGCTTGGCTTATTTTCTCCTTTTTATTAAGTCAGGACACTTCAGTCTATGGGATAGAGACAACCCACATTTAGGGTATATCTTCTCACCTCAATCCAGTATAAATAACCCCTCATAGACATGCTCAGTGACATGTCTCACAGATGTTCCCAGACCCTGTCAAGGTGACAGTCAATATGAGTCATCACAGGCTCCTGATACAAATTTGGTTGTAATTGATTTAAAAATGGTTATCTCAGAGTATTAGGAGTGGCTGATTCATTAAGAGTCCTATGCTTCCAGAGGACCCAAGTGGTTCCCATGTTGGGCAGTCCTGAACTGTTTGTAATTCCAGCTCCAAGACATCTGACACCCTCTCCTGTTCTTTGTGGGCGTCTGCACACATGGCAGACACTTACACAGACAAAAAAAATGAATATATCTTGAAAGTGAAAGCCATTGTTTAAGGTTGTAGAAAGGGTAATCAGAGTCTAGATGGCTTTTTTTATTTTTTAGATGCTAAATTTTGGAGTGTGTACTCATTTATGTAGTGATGAGTTTCATAAAGTGGTTTTCTTACAATGACACAGTGTAATTTGCCATCCTCACCACCCTTCCCCTTCCTCCTTTCCTTGCCCCTCTGTTCCCAATTTTCCCTCCAGTCTTCATTCTATGTTCATGGATTAAATATGTATATGATTTTGTGTATTTGTGCAAAATCCAGGATCCACAAAGAGCAGAGAGTTTGCCTTTCAATGTTTGACTTATTTTTGCTTAATATGATAAACTCTGGTTATATACATTTTCCTGAAAATGACATAATTTGGTTCTTGTTCTTCTTATGATCAAAATTTCATATATATATATATATATATATATATATATATATATATATATATATATGTATATATGTGTGTGTGTATGTGTGTGTGTGTGTGTATTTATATATCCACTCATTGGTTCACAGACACCTTTCCATACCTCGGCTATTGTGAATGTTTGTGCAATAAACAGATGTGCAAGTATCTCTGTGGTGTGTTTGTTTACAGTCTTTCTAGTATAATCCCAGGAGTTAGATGTTCATCCAGCAGCAGTTCATTTCGTGTTTTGAGGGACCTCCATATTGTTTTCCATAGTGATGAGACTGATGTACAAGAGCTTTGTTTTCCATGCATTCTTACCACTGTTTGTTGGTTTTTACTTCCTTTTTAAAATATTTTTTTAAAAAAATATTTTAAATTGTGTGTATATATATCTATGTGTATATGCACATGTGAGTTCAATAACCCTGAAGGCCAAAAGAGGGCATCAAATACCCTGAAGCCAAAGATACAGGCAGCTGTGATTTCATCCAACTTGGGTGCTGGTAACTGAACTTGGGTCCTCTGCCAGAGCTGCTTGTTCTTACCTGCTGCTTTATCTCTCAGTCTACCTAAACAAAAATCACCTTTTTAAACAGGTCGACACATTCCTAACTTTGTACGCAAGTGACTTGAAACAGCCCTTCCCCCAAATCACTCAAGATGTACAGTTGCTTGTACATCAGAAAGACTGTCAGCAGGGTTTGGCTTTACTTCGTAAGTCATAAATCCAGGTGAATTTTGACCCAAATTTTGAAAAGAGAACCCCATTCTTGACAACCATACCATCTCTATAAGAAGTTGAATGTTGACAAGCTATAATTGTGTTTATTTATGAGCACATTCCTCTGCTCCCTGTTACAACAGCAAAACACCACAACTGAGAAAATTACAAAGGAAAGGGAAGATTTAGTCTGGTTTTATCACTAACAGTGACCAAGGCAGAGCAGAGCATCCTATGACAAGCACAGGAGCATACATCCACAAGCAAGCATGCCCCTGGGCTTCCTTCACATACTCTTCCTAGAAGGACAAGGGTCTTGGGGCCTTGAGTGAGTGGGTAGGTGGGTGATCTTATCTATTCCTAATCTCCTCTTAAGAGCCAGCCCCTCCTCTAGACATCACACTCAGGTTAGGATTCTAACCCCTCACTCTCACAGTGTGATTAAGTCCCACTTAATGGGGGCAGAGTATTCCAGTCACAGATCCAGCTCAGTCCTGTGAAGACTCCATTTTATAATGTACAGTAGTAACCATTACTGATTTATTTCCAGGCTTTCAACTCATGTAAATATATTCATTTGCACAAACCAAGTGT
The DNA here is from genome assembly GCA_902168325.1 of Peromyscus nudipes. NCBI lineage: Eukaryota > Metazoa > Chordata > Mammalia > Rodentia > Cricetidae > Peromyscus > Peromyscus nudipes. The sequence continues at coordinate 16,776 of CABHPH010127805.1, read as the reverse complement.
GTGTGTGGGGAGGGGGGACCAGCCCCCACCATTGTTTACCCAAGGGACTCTTGAGGAATGAGGGATATGAGACTTAGTTAGAAATAGAGGGGAGAAAAACAGAGGAAAAACACAGGATAGACTCGGGTGGGCCTGGATCCTTATGCAAAGGGGCCCAGAACTTTATTCCAAAGGTCTATTGATAACAATGCTGAGATGTGGAGCAAAAGACCTCCCCCTTGCTAGTTACAGCCAAGTGTAGACCTTTACAAACACCTGATACTCAGGCCTGTGGTTCAATCAACTTCTTATGCAGTCCTGCTGGAAACAGCCACTAGGAAACCTAGTGGGCTACCACATGTGTGTCATACCACAAGGAATTAAGTCACTCTGTATATCTTGCTGAATTGCATGATTTTATCTAATGAATATTATAATTTAATATTAAAAAATCAGAGGTTTTTTATCAGATTAGTTTAATTTTAATTATGTAGTGTGTGTGTGTGTGTGTGTGTGTGTGTGTGTGTGTGTGTGTGTATGCATGGGTTTGTCCACATGAGTACAGTGCCCACCAGATACCCTGGAGCTGGAGTTACAGGGGATTGTGAGTTGCTTGATGTGAGTCCTAGAAATTGAACTGGAGTTCTCTGAAAAAAACAGCATTGCTTTCCTAACCTTTGAGACATTTCTCCAGCCTTAATGAACTATGTGTGTGTGTGTATGTGTGTGTGTGCCCATGTGTGCCTGTGTGTACACAAGCGCATGTGCACACACGCCCATGGGGGTCACAAGAGGGCACTGGGTTCTCTATAGCTGGAGCTTGAGGTGTTGTGAACCTCCCATCACGGCTTCTAGAGACTGAACTTGGATTCTCTTCAAGAACAGTACAGGCTCTTAGCGTCTGAGTCCTTTCTTCAGGCTGATTTCTAAAACACTTTGTTTTTCAAATAGCCACCTTATTTAGTGAACATTCTCAGCTGGTAGCCTTTGGGTTCCCCTTTTTGTGGTTTTGCAGAGAAGGCACATTTTCTAACATTCTGATCAGCAAATTTTTAGTTTCCTTTGTGTTACGGTTCACTTGCTTCTAGATTGCCAAGGGTTTGCCAATACTGAAAACTGGTGCTTGTGTTTTGATTTTATTGTGTTGGTGTAAATACGACCTAGACATTTCCCTGTTTCCTAAATGCATCATACAGGACCTAACATGACAATAAGGGAGTGTATCATAAATATGTGAAACCGGAGAGCTACTAACTGGATACAGGATTTTATATACATGTATATGTCAACCTCGTTAATAAAATAATTCACATTTTATTGTGTTGGAAGGGCCTTCAGCCATATGTTTCACTGAGGGTGGTTAACAGTGTCTCTTGTCAATTAAGTGGAAATTGGTTGATCATATATCCCCTGGGGAAGGATATTGGGAGGAAACCATAGTGGAGTGAATGTGAATCTCTTGCTTCTGACAGACAGTGGTGGTTTGAATGAAAAATATTCCTCATAGTCTCACATATTTGAACACTGGGTCCTCAGTAAAAGGGATCTTCTTGGAACTTTTAGGAGGTCATCTTAGTTAGTTTTCTATTACTGTGATAAAGACCATGATCAAAAACAACTTGGGGAGGAAAGACCTTGTTTCAGCCTATAATTTATAGTTCATCATGAAGAGAAGTCAGCACAGGAGCTCAAGGCAGGAACTGAAGCAGAGACCATGGAGGAACTCTGCTTATTGGTTTGTTCCTTCTGACTTGCTCAACCTTCTTTCTTAGAACAATCCAGGATAACCCACCTAGGGGCAGTACCAACTACAGAGAGCTGGACCTTTCCATATCAATCATCTGTGAGGAAAATGTCCCATAGGCTTGCCCACAGGTCAATTTTATGTGAAGGCATTTTTTCAATTGAGGTTCCCTCTTCTCAGATGACCTTAGCTTGTGCCAAGTTGATTTAAGAGAGAGAGAGAGAGAGAGAGAGATGGAACCTGGAGCCTTGTTGGAGGATTTATGTCACTAGGAGATGGGCTTTGAGGTTTTACTGTCTGGCTTCACTTCCTGTTCCCTCTCTGATTCTTGTGTGTGAATGAAAATGTGATCAACTTGCTTCCTGTTCTTTCCATCATGCTTTTCTTGCCTGTTGCTATGACTTTCTTGCCAAGACAGACTATCCTTCCAGATCTGTAAGCCAAAATAAACCCTTTCTCTCTTAAATTCCTTTTTATTGGGTATTACATCACAGTAACAGAAAGGTTACTAATAGACATATCAATTCGACATTTCTCTTCTACCAAGACCAGGTTCATTGTTCCCATCCTGACGCCTGTGTTGTACTCATGTCCCACTCTGCATGAGGGCGTGGGTGAAGGTGCAGGAGTCTGTTGTAGGTTGACTTCACACACAGGCACAATCTCCAGTATAGAGCTTGCTCATCAGTGGTCAGATGGGTTTGTTGATGGTGTTGTCCTTATCGCATGCTCATTAATAATCTACAATTTCAGCAATAAAACTTTTTTGAACTGAATTTTACATAGGAGAAATTAAACACAATCTTTTTTTTAAAAAAAAGTGTGTAATGAGGTAATGATATGAAAGCTGCCAAAGCCCAGGGAAATTTTTTTTTAAATCCTAGAAATATATATACTCACATTACTTCAAAGAGTTACCCCCAAATTGCTTTTTTGCCAAAGGAAAAAAAAAACAACAAATGAAACTGTAAATGTTGATGTATCAGGGTATTTTCATGAAAATAATTCTGTATTTGTCAGTGTTCAATTCCTACACCTCCAACTTCTAATTTATTAGTAGTACAGACAGAAATCACATTAGGTTATTCTTTTCACTTTAAAAACCTCTATTTTAAGAATTTTGATATCATCTATCTACTCTGAGTCACAAGAGCCATGAAGATTTTCCCACGCTATTGATCATCTTATAGATCCCCAGTGTGCCTGTTCACTTTCAATTTGATTCCAGCCTTTGAGCATGGTACATGTGTTTGGTGTGGACACAGAGTCACTGTCTATTGCCCATAAAAACAATGGATAAACCTTTTCTTCTACACCACAGAGACAGAAAGTCTTGCACTAAAAGGAGAATTATCAGCAATGACATACCACCACCCTCACAGGAATACCCTGGCTCTAAGCTCTGAGATTTCCAGAGGATCTGCCTAGCAGGACACAGAGTGAGCTTTCTGCTCAGGGCCCTTGCCTTCCTTTTCTTTCTTTTGTTCCTGGGTGTGGTCATACAGAGTCTTAGGGTCCTGTGTTTCTTCAAAGAGATGAATAGAGATGAGAAGATGCAATGTACACTCAACTACTTGCTGAAGCAGATGCCTCCCTCTTAAAACAGCACAGAAGGACAAAAGAAGACAGGAAGATGAAACATAATTTACATAATGATATCACTTTTCTCTTAATGTAACCTGTGAGGTTAAAAGCCTTGCTAGTCATGAGCAGATCAAAGCATTTTGAAATGGAGATCTGGAGTCATAGAGAGGAGAGAGAACATGAAATGTTAGCTAGAGGATGAGGAGGACACTGGAGACCAAGAGAAGCTTCAGGAAAAGGTAAAGCCTCGGCACCCTGAGAGGCTCCACTTGATCCATCTCCTGTAGAGTTCTACTATTGTGAGATTAGTGTAATGACATTAAATGACTTCTGTCCTGTTGGGTTCTTTAGAAATAAGTTTTTCTAGAGTTTTCTGAGCTCCCTTTGCAGAACCAATGTCAGTGCTGGGCACTGGGGGTGGGTCATGTTGCAGGAAGAGGGAATGCAAAGTCAACCCCACCCTCTGAAAGTCTCCTCAGTGTGTTGTGAATATGTTCTTCTTGTAGACAGGATATTCCCTGAAGTGACACTCTCAATCAAGCTTGCATTCACACTCACTTTTTTTTCTTAAGACCTAGCAGCAAGTGTTTGAAGATAGGACTATGGCCTTTTGTCTGGTGTTCACTGGAGAGCCTCACTGCTGATGATCCAGGAAGATGGGACTGTATAACTATTACCCTCAGAAGAACACAGTAAAACACTAAAGGTTTTAAGGAAGGGTCAGGGAGTGAATAAGCTGACACAGAGGCTTTTAACCTCCAACTTCAACCTGAAAGTGATCCTTAGCCATGACTGGGGTCATAAGCTCTACCATGGCTGCCCTACCATGGCTGCCCTGGTTGCTTGTCCTCATTTTAGGTATCTGCAGCAATTACAGCATAAGATCCTCGTTCCAGAGGTAGGAGTATTTGTTCATCCTTCACTCCGAGAACATAAATGTGTAAGGTGCAAATGAAACAGTAGTAGAAGCCCATCACTGTTCTTGTCCTACTCAGCTCAAATAGCAAAGGCCAACTTGGAGCAGGTGTGCATGAGAGTTCTTTCTTCCTGCCCCTCCTGCAGTGCCCCTTGCTGTGCGTTGTTTGTACTGTCTGAGCAGAGTTTTTCACATCCAGAGAAGGGACAACTCTACCAGTTGGGCCTTAGCTGATAGACCAAGAGTCATATAGATAAAAGGGAGTCCCATGAAACCCTAAGGCACTTCATAGGGATATAACTGGGCTCTCTCTTTTAGGACTCTGATGCTGTGGGATGGTCTGTATGTCAAATTGCTCTGATTGGTCAATAAATAAAACACTGATTGGCCAGTGGCCAGGCAGGAAGTATAGGCGGGACTAACAGAGAAGAGAATTCTGGGAAGTGGAGGGCTGAGGCAGAGAGACACTGCCAGCCGCCGCCATGACAAGAAGCACGTGAAGATGCCGGTAAGCCACGAGCCACGTGGCAAGGTATAGATTTATAGAAATGGATTAATTTAAGATATAAGAACAGTTAGCAAGAAGCCTGCCACAGCCATACAGTTTATAAGTATATAAGTCTCTGTGTGTTTACTTGGTTGGGTCTGAGCGGCTGCAGGACTGGTGGGTGAAAGAGATTTGTCCTGACCGTGGGCCAGGCAGGACTGCAGAAAACTCCAGCTACACTCTGATCACTGGGTTATAATCATGTTAAGTTAGAAGCAGAAGAACATATTTGTGTCTTATTTGTGTCAGAATTTATTGAATGGCAATAAATTCACAAGGTAGAGAGGTTTAATTGGCAGCAATTCACTAGATGGTTCTACTTCCCTTGATAGCTGTGGACAAGGAAATATGGTTCTTTTTCCCCTAAATCTTAATCATTTATATTAACTTTTAGATCACACAGTACACCTCACACTATAAATCTATATATAGATAAATATACATCATGGGTTTTTATATCTACAACATATGTAATATATATGCATTATTGAATAGCTACATAGAGGTTAAGGAGCAAGACATAAGATTGTCATCAGAGTGTTGAGTGTACTCCTTTTTCTGGGGTCCAAGTAAGTAAGCCACATCCTTTCCTAGGTCTGGTGTGCTCAGTACATTCTTGGACTTGGTTTTCCTGGGATGGTTTTAAAACACTCATGTGCCTCTATAGTCCCAACTCATCCCCAGTACACTTATAAAGCAACTCACTTTCTATGCCCAGGAATAAGGTCCTTATCAGTCTATGCTGTGGTACAATGTAGATGGTGCTGTTCATGTGCACTCCAGATGCGGTGTCATCTCTTATCCTAAAAGTTGGGACAAAGCTACCAGTTAAATGGAGTCTCTTGGGCCAAAGTGCAGGAAGCAAAACCACCAGAATACATAGTATGGTGTCTTAGAACAAGACAGCCTGGTCCCAACACTGGCTTTTAAGCCAGGGTGTCCTGTGCAGGTCACTTCACTCACTCATTTCCATCCTTTGTCATAACCTCTGCATCTCCTTCACCTTGCTGTCTCATGAGCACAGCGAATTCATGAGTTTTAATTAGGAGCCCAAGGGCCTCATCAGTTAGGGAACATGGGCTCAAGCCAATTCACTGAGAGCTGTTAACAGAAATACGATTTTCACTCTGACCAATAGAATCAAAGTGTCAGTGGGTGGGGCCATTAAAATGAGCACTTTAAAAAGTATGTAAACAGGAGCCATCAATCTTAGAACTTAAGGAAAGCTCCCCAGATGAATAGCACTGATGCTTCTGGGAGACTAATGGAAATACACTCCCTGAGAACTCCTAGAATCTGCCTTTCTATGATCCAAAATGTGCATTTGTGTCCAAGGAAAAGGGGATGAATTCTTAAGTTTAGCATCCTAGGTGGAAAGTCCCAGGACCCTTTAAATACAATAGTTATAAAGTAAATATTTATGAATGGGTATAAGAATGTGAGATATGAAGAATGTGAGAGAACCCAGGGAGGAAACAGCTCCTGAAGCATCAGTCCCATCCCCATTGACCACACAGCAAAATCCCACATTGGAGCTGATAACTCATCCATTTACTCCCTAGTGTCCAGTTTTCTATGGGGCATCAGTTTGGAGAAACATCACTGCATCTGAAATATTCCTTGAGAGTAAAGAAAAGCAAGGCATTATGGCCACCCATTAGTTTTGATTGTTTGTTTTTCAATAGGAAATGTATGACTAGAGGATTCTGGCTCTCTACAAACATAGAGCTTTCCAACTTACCACTCCCATTTCCTCTTAGTTCCTTTTCAAGTCTCTGAGGTCTCTCTGCATATGAGCATATTCAGTCCTATTTTTCCCTCTGGATTCTGTGGAGGGAGAAACAGACTCAGGGCCCCCTTTCTGCACCTTTAACAATTATACATGAAAGATGGACAAACTTGTATGGCCACATTACAGGAGGCTTGTGTGGTGGGCATTCAAAGAAAATGGGAATGTCATGGAATTCTGCTTGAGAAGAGCATAGGGAAGAAGGTTCACGATGTGTAGCATTAGGTAGCTCTTTATCTTCTTTCATATACACACACATGCACACACACACACACACACACAGAGAGAGAGAGAGAGAGAGAGAGAGAGAGAGAGAGAGAGAGAGAGTCATAAACCAACAATGACACCCAAGTCATGTGAACTATTTATGGTTGAAAATTTCCAAGTAAATAGTAAGTTTGTCTCACCTTACAGTTTAATTAACAGTGTAACTGATTGGATTAGTCTTAAAGACAGTTTGACCTTTATGGTCCTGGTGTTTGGAAAGGGTGTCAAACTTACTCCATCACCCTGTGGAATCTTTACCTTATGTGGATGTGATGTACCCTTTAGCACACATATTAATCTGTGTTTCATTGTTGGGTGTTGCATTGACATTCTGCTGTATTTATCTGTTAAACACGCTGTGATGGTTTAAATGAGAATGGCCCCCATGGGGTCATATATTTGAATGTTTAGTCGCCAGGGAGTGAAACTGTTTGAAAGGATTGGAAGGATAGGAGGTTTCAAAAGTCCAAGCCAGTCTCTCTCTCTCTCTCTCTCTCTCTCTCTCTCTCTCTCTCTCTCTCTTTCTCTCTCTCTCTCTCTCTCTCATCTGTAATCTTGATGCTTACAGATCAGGATGTAGAACTTTTAGCTACTTCTTCAGAGCCAAATCTGCCTGAATGTCACCATGATTCCTGCCATGATGATGATGGACTAAATCTCTGAAAGTGTAAGCAAGCCCCCAATTAAACACTTTCCTTTGTAAGAGCTGCCTTGGCCATGGTGTCTCTTCATGGAAATAGAACTCTACTAAAATAGAAGTAGAATCATTTTGATTGATTTGTCCCATGGTCTTTGAATAGCCTTCTTATGGTGTGTAACCCATTGCTTCCTTCCCAAAAATGTTTGTCAACACCTTTTGGATGAAAGAAAATCATTGCAGCTCCTCCTCATTAAAATGAAGGCAGAAAGGTCCAGACCCTAAGAAGCTGTCTCACCAGTGGGAAAAGGAGTCTGAAGAAATGGCACTGTTATTGGGAGACAGGTGAGCAAGCAGCCTGGCAGAAGCCTGAACTAGCAGAAACACCAAGGATTAAACAGGAGGCTTCTCCAGGAGATGGCCTACTGGGGTCAGGCAGAGGGGTCTTGACATAGAGAATGACTGAGGTAGAAGATACCAGAAACAAAGGGAGCAGGCAGCAAGGGGTCTTGTGTCTTCATCTATTCATTTTGCATTAAGGTGGGGCTCATTTTCTGACTCATTTGGCTAACCCTTAGAATCTCTGTAGTGTAATGGTTAAGTGCATATCTAGACACCACTGCAAAACATCAGATGGATGACCTTCAGTAAAGTCGTTAACCTCTGTCTCAGCTCCTCTGTCTGTGGTTTGAGGATGCTGAGGCCATCTCAACTGGGTCCTGGAAACCTGACATGGGAGACTAATAAAGATATGTACAAGCCAGTCCCTTGGGAAGGTCAGCTAGCCAGTCTAGAGAATCTGCAAGACTCTGTCTCACAAAACAAGGTGCCTGGGTTTGGTTTTCACACTCACATCACACACATGTCCACACACATCAGCACACTCACACCAACAAACATACACAAAGAAAACCTTCACTGAGGTGAAGACAGTGGCTTACAAGGACAAGCAGGATTTGTGAAGCAGAGGGATAGAGAGAACTGTGAGGAATTTGTGAAGAAAGACGGATGGAAACTCCAAGGACTTTGCTGGCTGCCGTTGGTGTAGGCTGCTGATGTGCTGGGGACTTGTTCAGACTTGAGAACAGAGATTGTCAAGGGCCTGAATGAGGAAACACTTTGTTCTAATGAAGGACAGAGAGAGAGAGAGAGAGAGAGAGAGAGAGAGAGAGAGAGAGAGAGAAAGAGATGGAAAGATGAGAATTGCAGATAATTCGGAACTCTGAATTTTCCAGTAAACCCTGAGGCTAATTCTTAGCTAAAAATATCAAATAGAGGCTTGGGGCCAAAGCTATTTGGATAATTGGGATTAAGTCTCTCCTCAGCATAAATGTAGCTCAAGCCATGGCTTTGTACTTTCTCCCTATATCACAAAGGATGCTTGTGGATTAACACAGCCTGAAAAATAAGCATTTGGAATCAAAAGCAAAGTATGTGACCAAAGAGAAAACCAAAAGATCTCTTGACTTTGTCTCACCTTCATAGCCTTCAAAACACATGGTATTCCACACTATTAGAGACATTTGCTTAAATACAAATTAGAAACCATGCAACAGTTTGTAGTAAATATAATATGCTATTCTTTCTTTTTGGCCTCCCACAGCATTTAATTTCTCCATGATGATGCTTGATATTTAAGATTCAAATCTGCTTGTCTCCCATTCACCCTGCTCATTCTGCCCACTATCCCATGCTGCCTGCTTTCATTTGTAGGTTCCATACCTCTGTGACAGCCTGATTAGCTCAGAACAGCAGGTGGCATGTTACTCTAAGCAAGGTTCTGACAGCGAGAGGGTCGAAGTGAAGGTGTCTACAGACTGATTCTCTCTGAGGCTGTGACAAATCTGTCTGGGTCTCTCCCCAGCTGCTGGCTATCTTTGGTATTTCTTGGTTTGTAGAAGCATTATTCCAGTCTTTCCCTTCATCTCGACATGGTGTTCATCCTCTGCCGATCTGTCTCTAGCTCCAATTTTCCTCTTCTCATAAGGACACAACACTGGACTAGGGTTTTGCCTGGAGGACCAACTCTTAATTAACTGCATCTATAATGATTGCATTTCCAAATAATGACACATTGTGAAACATAGGATTTAGGAATTTTTAGGGGGTGTAATTTGATCTATAACATCTCTAAATTTCAACCAGAAATAACTGTGGCATTACTCCACGGATTCTGACAATGGTTAGTCTTAGACAAAGCAAGGCGTGTGGAGGCTAGTTACATACATACATCAAAACCATTTTAAAGTGAGGCTAACACATTAAATTAGAGATTTATAATCCCTGAGCAGAGTGCATAGTTGTGTTTGTTGGGAATGCACAAAGAATGGATATGTGTTGAGCTACACTGCAGTAGGGGTCAGACAGTCCCCTATCCCTTTAGGATAAAGAATATTATGCAGACCACATGGTCTGCATTGTCATTAGAATCTTTGTCTCTCACAGAGCACCAACCAGACTTTGGGTAGTTAAAGAGAGATGAGGAGAAGCACAGTATGGTAGGAGAGGAATGTGAACATCAGAGGAGGCCATGGTGAGGAAGAACACGTGTGATCCGTAGAGAAACCAGAGACTCAAAGAATCTCAGGCACGTGGGCCAGGATACCAGAGTGTGGACCAGGGATGATGGTCTTTAAGGACAAAGGCTCAAAGCAAACTTAGCTGAGAAGGTAGAATGCTGAGTTCAAAGCGTGAGCAGAAGATAAACCCTGGCTCCTGAGCTAGACTGGATCCCAGGTTGGAGACAACGGAGCCCGAGGAGGAGTAACTTAGCTCACATTAGATTGAATTAACAATTAAATTGTGAGGAAGAAAGGAGAGTGAAGAGAAGAAAAATGAAGAATAACTAAAAGATGATGCATGGCTGGGGCATTGGGATAATGCAATGGGATCAAATGAATTGACTTACCTGGAAATTAGGGGACTAGGAGCTAACATCTGAGTGTGTTGGCAGCTCATCGGACACAGAGAGGAAACAGCTAATGAAGGAGACAGTTTGGGTCTCCTCTCCACCTTTGTTTTTAGCTGGTGACTCCAAGCGAGCCCTTCCCTTCTTGGTATATAAGGCGAGGTCTCCACGAGATTATAAATGGCAAAAACTTACTCAAAGAACATAAGATCAGGTGTTGAGGTTGACCTCAAAAAATGCTGTTTCTCCTTTCTTTTTACTCTGCAAATGTGAGCCTAAAACGGAGACTGAAGAGTCTTACTTAGAAAGGTATGTACGTGTGAAATAGAAGTCAATTTATGGGAAATAAGCAAAGCAATGCTTTTTTTTGAGTTATGACTTAATAGTTGATGTTTATAATAAGGTACAATAAATGAAAATATTGAGGTTGGCGGGATCTCTGCCTTGAAAATAGACCTGCGTGCATCTCAGATGGATGGGTGAATGGCATATGGATGAAAATTCTAATTGGTGCTATTTCAATACAGTGGGTGTGGGAATATCTAGATTTTGGAGTTTCTCCTGAGAGATGCTAATGGTGGCATGGCCCATCTGTCAGGGAGAGACAATGATAAGGTGCACAGGTCTGGAAAATAGACTTCCACAATTTGATCCAGATTAACCAGAAATTTCCTAATCCTTTTTCTCACAACTTGTGTGCGCTTCTTAAAGAGTTCAATATTCAGCTGTATGGAAATCTCCAAATAAGCACAGCCACCCATTCATAGGCTGCTTCCAAAGGCTCTTGCTTTCCGCCTGGTTTCTATTCTGGCAGGATAGTGCATTAAGACTTCTGTCCATGGAGCATTGTTTCTCATGCTGGTCAGTGCTTTTGCTATTTAAATAACCAAGAAAGTCAGCTCACACACCAGTGGTCAGTGCTCTGGAATCACGGGGTTTTGTTACATTTAAAGTAGATTTGCATACTCAATGAAAATTAATCCTTTCAAAAAATAGCTCCGTGCACAAGCTTTGTTCAAGTAAACATCAGAAATGTTAACCTGGCGGCCACAGCCAGTCTCTTAGAGGGATAGTCTGTGGAGTTGAGGATTTTATTGAGAGAGGGGAACTGCAAAGCTGAAGCCCTAGAAACAAACGAAGATTGGGTTTTGTTCTCTCTCCAAATGTGTGTGCTTGTCCCTACAAATATGGAGTTGTTTTCATTAAATGCCTCATTGCTGTGGCTAAATACCTGACAGGTTGAGCCACATTCCACCATCGCTGAGAAGGTATGGCAGCAGTGGAGGAGTGATGGAGGCAGGTGCAGGAGGCAGCTGGAGGCAGCGGGAGCAGTCATGTTGCATTGACAGTCAGGCAGCAGATAGATAGATAGATAGATAGATAGATAGATAGATAGATAGATAGATAGATAGATAGATAGACGGACAGATGGATAGGTGAGAGAGAGGGGGAGAGAGGGGAAAAGAGGGAGAGAGAGAGAGAGAGAGAGAGAGAGAGAGAGAGAGAGAGAGAGAGAGAGCTGGAGCTCAGCTTAGCTTAGATTTCCCCCAGTTGTGCAGTCAGGGACCTGGTGGAATGGTGTCATCTATAGTTAAGATGCATCTTCTCACCTCAGTTACCCAAATCTAGGAAACCCCTCATAGACAAGGCCAAAGACTTTTCTCCAAGGTGACTCTAGATCTCATGAAGTTTAAAAATCAATATAAATCATCACCAGTGCATTACCCATGCTTCTCATTGTTGATACAAACATTAAGAGGAAGTAATTTAAAAAGAGGAAAGACATAGTTGGCTTGCAATTCGAGAAGTTTCTGTCCGCAGTTTGAGGGTCCATGGTGAGAAAATGCATCATGATGGAAAGATGTGCTGGAGCAGAGCTTTGGTTCGTGGCCACAAGGAAGGAAAGACACTAGAAAGGATCTTCAACATGAAACTCCAATGACAAACTTCCTCCAACGAGCCCCACCTCCCATTTGCCTACTGTTGAAGTCAGCACCCCCATGATCCAACGACCTCTTGATAGCACACTCAAGTCTTTAGAATGGACAATACATAGCCAAACCACGACATAGGGCCATATCCTATACTATATCCTTGCATTACTGTCCTAGAAATAAAATCCTCTTTGAGGTTCTTTGTACAGAATGAGCTGCCTATGATTACTTTAATCATTTTAATCAGGGGATGCAGAACTTCTCATAAAGGACCACACGGTGAGTGATTTCAGCTAAGCAAGGTGTAAGGTCTGTCCTCACACCACTAAACCCTACTGTAAAAAGCAGCCATGGGCAGTGCGTAGAGGTCAAGGAGAGAGTTGACCTTACCCTCTGAAATGATCAGGGTTCTCCAGAGGCACAGAAGAAATAGGATGAATGCATATTTAAAGAGGAGTGGATTACATGATATGGTCTAGGTAGTCCAACTACAGCTGTCTGCACAATGGAGAGAAAGAGAACCCTGATGCCTCACCAGTCTGGTCTCTTGAAGGCCTGGAGGATTCCCAGAGAGGCACCTCTAGTCTTCAGTCCATGTTGGAAGTCTGGATTCTGAAGTTAGAGAGAGATGGCCGCAGCGGCGTTGTTAGCAACAGATGAGCTGCACCTACCAACGAGAGGCTAGGTCAGGTAGTCAAAAAGCAACAGCTTTGCCCTCTGGCCTTCTTGTATCTGGGCTGCTACCAGAAGGTTCTAAACACTCTGGGAAAAGCCAACAGTTAATATTTTCAGGAAAAAACACCTCTATACATACCCAGAAAACTGTCTCTGTTGATTCCAGATTCAGTCAAGTTGACAACCAAGGTTAATTATAACAGTTGCTTTTGTTGCCTGAAATACCTTGCATTAAGACATTTCTCACACCTTGAAAGAATTTCTATGACTTTCCTTTTCCACATTGCTCTCAAAGAAGTGTTTTTAAGTCCCAAAGTGGGAAAATTTATGTATTGATCTTTAGTAGTAAGTTGTTAATAACCAATTTATTGAAATATCCCCCAAACCTGAACCTAAAAGATACTGAAAAAAATAAAATGGGCAATTATTTTCCTGAAAGAAGCTGATGAAATATGGGTTGTTTTATTAAATTTGAAGATCAAGTTGACTATCATTGCAAAGATTTTAATGTGTGTATCTAAGATCAGTTTATTCCGTTGTTTTTTAAGGCTTATCTTTATTTAAGTGTCTCTGTGTGTATGTGTACATGTATGCAGGTGAACATAGAGGTAAGAAGTTGGGGTGGGGGTGTCCCTGGAGATGGATTTGCTGGTTTTGAGCTTCCTGAGGTGAGTCTAGAACCCAGCTCAGGCTCTCCAGAGGAGCAGTACACACTCTTAACTGCAGAGCCATCACTCCAGCCTGTTCCATTGTTTTTAATGGGTGAAAACGTCTCCAAGTGGTGCTCAAGAAGACTTTGGTTCTGTTCCTAGACAACAATGATACTCAGCAATAAAATCCGGAAGCCAAATTGCTTAAAATTTGATCTATAGACTAGTCCTGTGGTTGTTCTTTATTATGTCAGTCATCTGACTTTTTATTCATTCTTTGAAAATTGCATACATTTATACCATGTATTTTATTGTATCCATCCAACCACACACTGCATTTACATTAACAAATGGGTTATAATTACACTAAAACTCCATAATTCAATTTTTTCAAAATCAGAAATTATATTTTCTAGATTTTTTTTATAAACTGCACAACTGCCAAGATTTCCTGTAGCTATTTTATTTAAACAGGTGAATTATTGATTTGGGTGATAAAATCACAGTTACAGAAATATTTCTGAACACCTGTTTCTGTGATATTTTCAGAAAATAGCAGTGGTTTCTTTTAAAAACAACAATTGCTTCTGTGTGTGTCGTTAAAATGCCATCTCCAGTGTGGAGACCAAGGATGCTAGCTTCAGTGTGGTCCTGCTGGGAGGCAGATACTGGGTCGTGACTGGCATCCTTTGTGGAGCTGCTCATGCAGAGCTGTTGGCAGCAGCCAAGTGTCAGCTCTGCCATTTTCTTCCTGTTCACTTGTGCTTGAACTCAGGTAATTCTATTATTTCTCTGTAGAAATCTTCTAAAACGATTGACCTATCTATGAGACTGTTCAGTTGAACACGGATGATGTAATCTATCTGATCTATAAACCAATTGAAAACTGTAAAACAAAACGAAACAAAAACTAAAAAACTTTCTTCCTTTTGCAAGAAAGGAGTCTAATCTAACCTGTACATATACAAGGTCTCATTCCTCACATATCACATGACAGATGTCCACCTGACAGATGAAAGGGAGAGGAGGCCATGTCAGTTCACATAGGAGTCTTCTGTAAGGGATGTTGCTATCCTATGATAAAGCCAGGTCATTGGAAACAGCCACTTCTGTGTTTGACCTAAGCACTTCCATGGAGAGATCTTTTCTGAACTGCATGGAGTGTTGGATGGCATTCATTTTCTTGCAGTCACACATCTGGGGCTCTTGGCTGACAGGTGGGATTAGAACCGCAGTAATTGATGAGGAATTCTCAGCTACACTCCTGAAGACTTGGTCAATATCCTGAGGGAGGAAAGTATCCTAATGAGTCCTTGAAGCTGATTCTTGGAATACTATCATTCAGTTTTCATCATGGTTCTTTGGTTGTTTCCATGGTCTTCCAACGGACTACATTTCCACAGCCTTAACAGGAGGTGGATGCACTTCTTCCTCTTCTCCAACTCCCAGCCCATCTCAGCTCCTCACATGCATGCCCTGTATGCAGCCATATTGGAATGTGCCGGGCCCTTCACATGTCTTCTCACTTCCTGGAACCACACAATCACTTTTGCTGTTAGGGACAATTTCCCTCGGCCTAAAGTCCTCCTAACTCCTGCACACTTTCAACACTGAGCTCAAAGACACCCCATCCTCAGAAGCATCTTCTCATTCCACACACCTCACCAGGACACTTCACAGGCATATCTGTACACACTCAGCTTGTTGTTCGCTCACCTTCCACTAAACTGTGAGTTTTCATAAGCCCATAGGGATATCACAGGAAAAAAAGAGGCTGGATCAGGCTATGAAAAGCCATCTCAAAAACTTTCATAATTCAAGAGAGTGGGTATGTTGCTTCTGTTAGGTAGGCCTGGGTCTTGCTTGGTTCTAGGGCTCCAGTGTGAGTGTAAAGTATAGGACCAGTTCCCACTCTTCCTGGGTCTAACCCAAGAGGTGCCACACATGGACATGGGCTTTTGTCTGTAGGTCTCACCTCCTTTCGATCTTCCTTGTAGGCACACCTCAGCCAGAGGTAGTGGTAGTGGTGGCTGCTCTCTCCATCACTGGCTTTGCTCATGGGCATTCCTTTTTAAATATTACAAGTTAACAATCATTCTTAATATTGAAGTTTGAATAAAAAAGGCCCCCCATATAATTATGTGTTTGAACTCTTGATCCACAGCTAGTGGCCCTCTTTGGGGGTTGTGGAACTCTTAGGAGGTATGACCTCTATTCAAGCAATAAGTCACTGGAGCCAGATCTTAGGGATTCTAACCTAGCCTAGCCATGCCATTTTTTAAAATCAGACAGAACCTCTCTATGCAGTCTTGGCTGGTCTAGAACCCACTATGTAGGCTAGGCTAGCCCCAAACTCACAGATATCTACCTGTCTCTGCTCCCAACATGCTGGGTGTAAATTCCTAAGCCACAGTTCCTGGCTTCCACTTTCTGCCTCCTTTCCTGACCCCCAGGCTGGTGTGATACTCCTACAGCTAGGCCTTCCCAGGCATGAAGGACTGCATACCTCTGGACGTGTCAAACCCAAGACACCCTTTCTCCTCTAAGTTGCTTCTTGTCACGGTATTCTATGGAAGCAACAGAAAAGTAGACAATATGCTCACTCTTCTCACCCTGTTCCTAGGTCCTTGGCAACTCACAGACATTGGCTGTTCCACAGTACCTTCAAGCAGCAGAGTGGCTTCCCCAGCTGCATGTGGGAATCCACAATATCTTTTGGCAATTAAGATATCCCAGGGTCTCTTGAAAACACAAATATTTAGAATGAAGAATTGACAGCCCTGACTTCTTCTGCACATTTTTATAATCATCTAATCCCTTAGGCAGGGGGAAAATAAATTATATGTTTTTCCACAGAAAGGTCACAGTCCTTCCAGATTCAGGCGCTAATGCCTTAATGGGGGAAATCAGATAGGTGATTGAAGGACCAGTGTGGGTAACATCTCCTTTGTAAAGTAACCTGGCTTTCTGCACACTTGTCTCCTACATGGACAGTGTAAGGAAGAAGAAAACATTAAGAAAAAATGGAAACTTAACACTAGGTCTCTTTTCTCATTGCTGTGAGTGTGTGGCAGAAGAAAGCCGTGGCAGTTTTTTTGGAAGGGGTGTGTGTGTGTGTGTGTGTGTGTGTGTGTGTGTGTGTGTGT
>CABHPH010127804.1:23587-42811 GCA_902168325.1 Peromyscus nudipes | reverse complement strand
GCTATGATAAGCACCATGGCCAAGAGTAACTTGGAAAGGAACACATTTGTTTCATCTCCTAGTTCCCTTCTCCAGGGATGCCAGAGTGGAAACATGAGGCCAGAACTGCAGAGACCATAGAGGGATGTTGTTGTTGAGTTTTTTTTCTCTTTACTCTTTTGAGGGGGGGCTGCCACCCACCTATCAAATAAATACACAGAGACTTATTATTACTTATGAATGCCTGGCCTTAGCTTGGCTTATTTCTAGCCTGCCTTTCTTAACTTAAATTATCCCATCTACCTTTTTCCTTTGGGCTTTTACCTTTCTCTGTCTCTAAATATCTTTTCTTTTTGACATCCTTCTCTCCTTCTCCTTTTTCTTTTCTCACTCCTCCTTTCTTCACCCATTTATTCTCCCTGCCTGCCAGCCCCACCTATTTCTCTCTCCTGCCAAGCTGTTGGCCATTCAGCTCTTTATTAGACCAATCAGGTGCTTTAGGCAGGCAAAGTAGCACAACTTTTCAGAGTTAAAAAAATGCAACATAAAAGAATGCAACACATCTTTGCATCATTAAACAAATATTCCAGAGTATAAATAAACATAACACGTCCTTAACTAATATTCCACAACAGATGAAAGCTGATGAGTAGGGCTTGTCTGCAGACCACCAGCTTGAGGCCAGCCTGGAATACAGTCGGTCTTGGGCCCCTCTGGCCCACAGTGTCTGTGTGCTGACCTTAAGGAAACACTTCCTAGAAGATTTCCCCTCAGTGATGCTGGTTGCTCATCAATTACAGCTGTTTCTTTAGCTGTCACTGACCAGAAGCCGCAGAGTATTACTCACAATGCCATAGGAATATCCCTGACAGAATCTGTGAGGGACTTTCAAACTCCTCTCTGAAACTTCACTAGCCATGTTGCCATTGTCTACATTAGAGGCTAGAAATTGCGACCTTTAGCAGGGATCACAGAGGAGTCCCTTGTTGGATGCAAAATCTGCATTCTTGCTGAGGACTGCCAGCTTTGGGTGGCATGCCTGGTTTTTCTGGGTTCTCATTTGAGGTCTGAAGCTCGAAAGAACTCCTGCCGTGGTCCAAGCTTGGCATGTTCTCCTGGAGAGTTTGGCCTGAATTCTAGAATTACACAGAAAGTTAAAACTATCTTGGATGGCTTCCTAAAATAACAAAAAAGGAGAAAACAGGTCAGAGACTCTCTGCTGTGGGATGCCTTTCTGTATGCTGTGAATATGTGTTACTCCCATTGGCTAATAAGTAAAGCTGCGTTGGCCTATGGCAGGGCAGGATGGAGCCAGGTGAGAAAATCCAAGATAGACAGTGAGAGGAGAAGGGAGAGGAAGGGGAGACGCCGAACTGCTCTCCAAGGAGCAGCAAGTAATGGGATGCAGGTAAAGCCACAGAAGATGTGGCGATATACAGATTAATAGAAATGGGTTAATTTAAGGTGAAAGAGCTAGCTAGCAAGAAACCTACTGTAGGCCATACAGTTGATAATTAATATAAGCCTCTGAGAGATTATTTTATAAGTGACTGCAGGACCTCAGGGCCAGACGGGACACAGGAAATTTTCCAGCTACAACTCTCAAAGTAAATATTTGTTCTGTACAGAGCAAGTCTTCTTGTTTTCTGGACTTCCTCTGTCAAATATGACTCCACAGAAGGTTGGCACTGTCCGTTATATTTAAACACCATATAGTGAGGGAAATCCAGTTGTCTGAAAGATTGAAAATAAAACCTCTAACCCTAAAGACAGTATTCCAGCATTTCTCACTTTTGGTTTCAGGGCCACTTTACAAATTTCAAGATTATTGGGACCCCAAAGAAGTTTTGTGTGTTATATATTATATGAGGAAAAATTAAAATTTTTTATCATTAATAAAATCATTGCACTGTTATACACTATTTTATGCCAAAACCCCTCCCTGTTTTCCCAAAGAAAATGAGAAGAATTGCCCCCATTTTTATTTTGGGAGTTCTTTAATTTCTGTCTCCATAGAAGATGGCTGGGTTCAAATAATCTACTTATTCTGTTGAATTTGCTGTGGTATGTTGTTTTGTTGAAGCATATGAAGAAACTCATGAAAACAGCCTGGCTTCTCACAGATGTATAAATCAGACAGAATCATTACCTCACAGAGGCCTCAAAGCATTGATGTAACTCCAGGGAACATCAAAATTCATGCTAAGAACAAATACTCTAGCAGCCAGTAGATAGGGAGCTCAGATTTGAAATATGGAAGACCTATTCTTTCAAAACAGTGAAGGACTCATTGGGGGCCTCCACAGCCAGCCACACACAGGGCAAGATCTGCCATGTCTACATAGAAGGGGTCCCACAAGTTTTAGCTGTTAGTATGCTGAAAATTAATGATAAAAGGCATATACTTATTGTTAGAAATGAGTATGAGTTCCCAAGAAAGTGATTGCATGACTTAAAGTATTTTGGCAAATCAAAAGTTTTACTTTTGCAGAAGAATATGAAGCCCTTAGAAATTAGGCCCATCAGCAGGAAGTCTATTAGGTTTTCATCCTTTAGTCACAGGGTCCTGTGCCCCATTCTGATTAGTCAGAACGAGGCCTCACATTCTTACGTAACTGGCTAAGAAGAATGGTGACGTTTCTAGGGAGAACTGAGACCTGAGCATATATTTTAATTTCAGGAATTGCTGACTCAGGTGATATTTTTACCAAGTAGTAACTAAGTGTGACCTCATTTTAGCTAGTTAGGTTTATAATAACTGTTTCCAGGTAGGGCTGCATTCTTAGGTTCCAGGAAGGGCTTGAATTGAGAAGAAGGTATACTGTGCAACCCAATATATGTAGTGTCTTATGGTTTCTATTGTTGTGAAGAGACACCATGACCACAACGACTCTTATAAAGGGAGACATTTAATTGGGGCTGGCTTACAGTTCAGAGGCTTAGTTGATTATGGCAGGAAGCGTGGCAGCATGCAGGCAGTCATGATGCTGGAGAAGGACCTGAGAGTTCCACATGTGGATCATCTGATACCTGGAAGAGAAACTGTGAGCCACTGGCTTAGCTTGAACATCCGAGACCTCAAAGCCCACCACCCCAACTGTAGGGAAAAGGGACTGGCTAAAGAAACCCACCCTGACCCTGGAGCCCAGACCTAGGGAAAGATGGCACAGATAAGGCCAGTGAAAGAAACACAGTTTGGCTCAGATCAGAGCCATCTCTGCCCTGGCCAACTGACTTGTAAAACCAACCAATCACAGAGCAGGAAGGTAGCGCCCTGGCTCTGGGGCCCAGGACCAGGGAAAGAAACACAGCCTGGGTTTGGGACCTGAACCAGAGAAATGAGCACTTTATCCCCAAACCCAGAACCCAGGAAACATGCCCTGACTCTGAAACTAGTACCAAAATAACACTCTTGGCCCCTAGAATCAGAGTCAGTGAAAGAAATGTGCCCTGGCCTTAGAGGTAGTGTCAAAAAGCCAAGAAAGGCCAGTGAAAGAAACACAGTTTGGCTCTGAAATCAGGGCCATCTCTGTTCCTAGCCCACAAAACTGGCCAATCCCTGGGCAGAAAAAAACTAACCAATCACTGGTTGACTTTGCCCCCAAGGCATCCTATATAAACGGCACTGCCTGGTCAGTTGTGAGCTGTTTTCTCTACCCTGGTAGAGGCAGCTACTCTCCTGGACTCCTCCTTTCCAAATAAATCTCTTTCTCAAAAGAGTTTTGGGTGTGAAGATCTTCATTCACTGGTGTAGAGAAGATCCTGGCTAAGACATCCCTCAGTGGACAGAGCAAGGAGGAGCTGAACAGAGGATCCTTGCTGAGAAATCTCTCAATGGACAAAGCAAGGGAGAGCTGAAAGAGCTGAAAAAGTGACACTTTTCTCCAGAGTCGAAGGAGATTACTACATTTCTGCAATTTCTTAGGCCAGAGAAGCAGAGCTCTGCTAGGAAGCCCCCTTAAGTGGGGGCTGAGCAAAGCTCAGCTGTAGCAGCTCTCCAGGAGAGAAGCAGGATTGGTATATCCTGCGGGGAGACCATTCCCCACCACACTAGGTATAGTCCGACTCTCCCAGTCAGGATAACCTTCCCTCCTGAAGCAGTTTCAGGTCTGACCCTCCAGAGCAGTCAGAAAAGCTCCCCAAGTAGTCAGGATACCTTTCCCAGAGTTGCAGAACTCACATTTTGGTGCCAAAACCTGGGACCAAACCCACAGAGTCGCAACAAATTTACTTACACTAGTGACACACTTCCTCCAACAAGGCTACACCTACACCAACAAGGCCACATCCCCTAGTAATGCCACTCACTGTGAGCCTATGGGGACCATTTTCTTTCAAACCACTACAGGGGGAGATAATTCTGTCCTCATTTTGTAGGTTGATAAACCAAGCAGTGAAAAGTTAAACTTCTCATGGTCACATAGCTCGTGATGACAGAGCTGGGAATCAAACCCAGGACGTGAGTGTCCAAAGTTGATGTCCTTAGCCAGTATGCCATATTGCTTTCCATAAGAAGAGTGGCTAAGGACTAAAGTACTGGCTTTTGTTGGGGACACTAAGTTCATTGCAAGATGCTGTTGAGGGTAAATCCTTTTCTAAGAGGACTCCAGTCCCAAAGTCCAGTTATACATCTGGGGTCACAGAGCCTCTGGTTGACTTCCAGGTAGGAAGCGCTTGGACAGGACTATCCAGAACGCTCAGAAGCCTCACTTAGCAGCCGCTGCATCTGCACACTGTTGCTGCTGTGCCAATTTAGCAAATGAATGGCTTAACATGAATTTTTTATCTTCCAATTTGAGGCGAAGAAGTACAAAATAGTTTCCATCTGGTTAAAAATCAAGATGTCGCAGACTTTAGGGGGAAATCTATTCCCTACCCTTTGCTGGGCTCTAGCAGCCACTACAGGTCACTTGCTGCCAGCCTGTTCTATCTCTGAGACCAGCAGTATAGCATCTCTTTGATTTTAACTGTTCTGCCTCTCTCTGCTATCCTAAGGTTGCTTTTAATTTTACTGGGCTAACTCAGGGAATCCAAAATAATCACACTAGCAAAGTCCCCTTTGTCACGTAACATGACTGTCTTAGTTTGCTTCCCATTGCTGTGATAAAACATTTGGACAAAAAGCAATTTGGAAAGGAAAAGGTTTATTTGGCTCACATTTCCATGTCACAGCCCATCATTGTGGGAAATCAGGGCCAGAATTGAAACAGAGACCCTGGACAAATGCTGCTTACTGGCTTGCTCTCCATAGTTTGCTCAGCTTGCTTTCTTATACAAGTCATGACTACCTGCCCAGGGGTAGCATCTCCCACAGTGGGCTGGGTTCTCTATTATCAATCATTAATTATTAATCATTAAGAAATGTCCCACAGTCTGGCCTACAGGCCAATTTGATGGAGGAATTTTCTCAATTGAGGTTTCCTCTTCTCAGATAACTCTCTGGTGTTGAATTGACAAAAACTAACCAGCTCAGTGACATAGTTACCAGACTTGGGGATCAGAACATGGATATCTTTAGGGCCACTCTGCCAGCAGCAATGCAGAGTGAGCAGGGGAGGGAGCGGGTGGCTTGGGGTTGGCCGTGCTTCTCTGGTCAGAGGAGTTGTAAGTTTGAGTTAAGTTGTTGGGGAGGATCCTTGTCATGAAGCATGGGGTCTGACTCAGGCCAGTGGGCAGTGCCGAGATGTGAGGTGTCAAAAACTTGGGATCAAGCTGGGAGGGTTCAATTAGGAAACAGAGGGTGGTGTCTCTGTCTACCAGCAGCCCTCACAATGGGTACAGGTGTTCTCAGCCAGATGTTAGGTGTGAGTCAGCAGAACTTCTAAAAGAAAGTGAGGTCTTAGTCCTCATCTTGCCATTGATGGTTCTACTTTTCAAATTGACTGTATACCATCAGCACCTCCATTGTTTTTCACGATCAGCTTCAGACCCATTTACCTTTCAACTATTTTTGTTTTTGGCCATATGTCTTTCTTGTCCCCAAAGTTTGCTTTGTATACCTGTTGGTTGGCCTAAAATTTTATGGCGTTCACTCTTCTTTCCTCTCAGCAGTATATATGTCCCACATCCCTTACTACCTTGTGATGGGTTAACTCAAGCATTTGTCACCTTAGAGTTCCCCAGACTTTTAAGCTCCAGCTGCCCACAGTGTTACTCTGATTGATGCTGGATGGCTCACAGACCCAGTTTCTCCCCTCCCCCCTTACACTGCCTGCCCTGTGGGTATCTGCTGGATCACATCCCAGATCAACTTCTTCCATGGAACCTTTGTCAGAGAGGAACTTAAACAAACTAGACTGTCACCAAATCACCAATTCAACCTCTTTAGGGGTAAAATTAATCAAGAAGAGGGTGTTTACTAGAAAAACAATAGCAGAATAGCTATAAGGAGAAAAGGGCAAAGAATGTAATCCATGATAAAATGGTTCTGATTATGACCATTCAAAAACATAAATCTAAGCCCATGTTCAGGGCAAGTATGATATAGGAAGTGAGGTCTGTCAGTCATGAGAGAGATCCCCCTGAGAAGACTGACCAACCCAGACAACCTTGTAGTTTGCGTATTGGAAAGAGGTTGGCTGAACTGTGGCTTGTGCATATTCAACTTGCCTATCAACTGTCATGGACTTGTCACTATCATATGAGCAAGGACACTTTTCTATGAAGCCAATCACCTGGGAACTTTCAAGAAAGATCCAAATGAGAGCTCTCCTTCATGTGATCTGAGAGCCTTCCTTCCTCATGGATTCTGAACAACATTGAACCAGTGTGCACACAGTAGTTTCCTCTCTGCTTCATGGGTCAAGGATTGGTCCTGACATGTCTTCTCTGGGGATTGACCATCTGTTATCCAGAAATATATTATTGTTAACTTCTGGTCTGCTCTTGGAGCCTCAGTATAGTGATGCAAAGTGTGGAGCCATCACAGGAAATAATCATGGTGTGCAATAGTGTGGACAAGATGATTCAACCCCAGAGAAACACAGCTGGTATTGGGAATATCGGTGTTTTGGCTCATGTTGACCATGGAAAACTACCTTTGTTGGTTGTCTTATACCTAGTAATTGAGTCATCTCCAGCCACCTGGCAGGCACATTAAGTACATGGACAACAGAGAAGGCCAGCAGGTCCAAGAGATCACTATGAGATCAGCACCATTTCGGTATGTTCTGCAGAAGTGTCAGGCTGTCCAAGCTTAGCTGCTGATGGGGACCTCTGACTGCCTGAGGGCAGATGAACTGGCGGTTCACAGCTACTTTCCTCCACCAGAAGATTTCAGGGGCTTGCTGTGGGATGTCTTTCTGTATGCCGTGAATATGTGTTGCTCTTATTGGTTGATAAATAAAGCCGTTTGGCCTATGACAAGTCAGGTTATAGCTATGTGGGAAATTGAAGAGAGAGACAGAAAAAAAAAGGGGGCCCGGGCGGTGGTGGCGCACGCCTTTAATCCCAGCACTCGGGAGGCAGAGCCAGGCGGATCTCTGTGAGTTCGAGGCCAGCCTGGGCTACCAAGTGAGCTCCAGGAAAGGTGCAAAGCTACACAGAGAAACCCTGTCTCAAAAAACCAAAAAAAAAAAAAGAAAGAAAAAAAAAAAAAGAAAGAAAGGAAAGGCAGGGGAGATGCCATCCTGCCATCCAGGGAGCAGCATATAATGACATACAGGTAAAGCCATAGAACATGTGGTG
This sequence comes from Peromyscus nudipes, assembly GCA_902168325.1. Taxonomy (NCBI): domain Eukaryota; kingdom Metazoa; phylum Chordata; class Mammalia; order Rodentia; family Cricetidae; genus Peromyscus; species Peromyscus nudipes. The sequence goes on along the minus strand of CABHPH010127804.1, from coordinate 35,146 downwards.
ACATATAGATTAATAGAAATGGGCTGTTTAGTTATAAGAGCTAGCTAGCAAGAAGCTTGAGCCACAGGCCATGGCCATACACTTCAGAATTAATATAAGCTTCTGTGTGTTTATTTGGGTCTGAGCAGCTGTGGGACCAGGTGAGACACAGGAAAACTTCTGACTGTAGGGACTTCTTCTCAAGGGAAGCCAGGAGCTGGGACTTTGCTGGCTCATTCTTGGCTTGCCACTTCCTGGATGGCACTTCTTCTTCTCCATGGCCTACATATAAGACTGGGAGTCTCACCTGTGAGTTGCTGTGGTTAGTACTACCTTGTTAGCCCCAAATACAGATATTATTCTGAAAGTGGCCCAGGAATTCTCTGACAGCAATAGTCAAACAAAGGCATGAGATGGATGTCTACAAAGGGTTCACATTAGTGGAAACATTCTAATATCTTACATGTTAAGAGGAGAATGGCTAATTGGCTAAATAAACTGTTATGTTAAAAAAAAAAGAGTATTACTATGAGAAAAACCTGAACAGTGAACTGTGGCGTTGGGTCGAGGGTCCAGATTTTATTTACATTTTTTGTATGTCAATGCTGGGCACCAAACCTGTGGGTGCTAGGCATGTCCTCACCCACAGAGATAAACCTGCCCCCAATTATCATTCTTCTTTCTGCTACTCTTTGTTTTTAGGAAAATTAATGAATCATAATGAATCATATATATAAATGAATTGGAGAGAAGTTGGGGAAATTTTGTGAGTGTGTATGTGTGACTTCTGCTTAAGATATGCAAAAAGGGGAACTTAAAGGATTGGTGGGTGGGTGTTGGGAAGTCCAGATGATTCTGTTGGGGCCACTTCACTCTGAAAAGTGCAGACTTTACTGTGAGTTGACAGGGACACACTGGGGATTTTAAAGTGAATGAATGGCAAATGTTGGATCATGAATGGCATGATCCATATGTGAATGGTGTCCCTCAAAGGGGACTTTCCCACCCTCATTCACAGACACCACAGGATAGATTAAGTTGAACTATATGAAATCAGGTCTGGTTGCTTTTGTATATCAAAACACATACTTCAATTTCATGAAATTCTACCTAGTAAATTCTAAGTGAAGCAACTAGAACCAGCTGGAAACTTCTGGTTGGGAACAGAATCCAGGCTATTCTTCATGTGTACTGGCAGCTGGATGACACCCAGGGGAAGAGCCCTGAGAGGAAACACACTCCTTTTCCTGCCCCTGCCTGGCAGAGGCAGCTTTTAAGAGTGTTTCAGAGGATTCATGCTGTGCTAGGTCCAGTTTCCAACTCCTCAAGGGGAGTCAATGCCAGCTGGTGCTGCCCTCTTTAACTTCCTGGGAGGGCAGCTGGCTTGTCAAAGGTTGTCTGGTGCCCTGTGGGATCTTCCAGAGCTGTCACCAGCCTCCTAAGTATCAGAAGCAGATGGCCTAGTGTGACCCCCCGGGTGGGCCACTGTGCCTTCTTATAGCTATGTGAGGAAATAAGGAAAAATATAGAAAGGATGAAAGTGAGGAAGAGAAAGGATAGAGAAGCTATTGAAAGAGACTTGGAAGTGAAGCTTGGAAGTAAAGACATTTTCCAGGTGTATGTCTTCAAAAAACTCTTACATGGGGAAATAAGGGAGCTAAACATCCCACATTCCAAACTAGAAAGTAATCTGTTCAAAGATTTATTGATTGTTTTGTTCTATAGATTTATGTATGTGAGAAACTCCCAAAATATGTCAAGATTGTTACCTGAGCAATCCCTCTCCTCCTCCTCCTTTTCCTCCTCCTCCTCCTTCTCCTCCTCCTCCCCTCCTCCTCCTTTTCCTCCTCCTTCTCCTCCTGATTCCCCTCCTCCTCCTTACTCTTTCTCCCCCCTCCTGCTCCTCCTCTTCCCCTTCTTCTTCTTCTTCTCCTCCTCCTTCTTCTCCTTCTCCTCCTCCTTCTCCTCCTCCTCCTCCTCCTCCTTCTCCTCCTGCTCCTCCTCCTCCACCTTCTTTTTTCCCTTTCTCTATAGACCAGCCTGGCCTGAAACTCATGGCAATCCTCCTGAGCCAGCCTCCCAAGAGGTAGACTCATAGGCATAAGCCACCACACATAGCTGACTTTTCTTGTAGTTGACCACAGAACTGTGTCTTCTTCCTCTCCTATCTACACTGTTATTTCAGTTGGATGACCTGGCCATATTACTTCGTTATTGAAGACAGTGGGGCTGGGGAAGGAACTAAGAGGGTAGAGCTGGGAGGGTGGAGCTCTGGCTCCCACATAGCACTAGGACCTTGGTGCTTTTAAAACCAAGTCTCTTGTTTTATTTCAGCTTCTTTCTCAATTTGGTGATTCTGGAGCCTTTGGATGAAGCTCTTTTCTATCCTGTCCTCATTTTATCTCAGAGTGACTCCCAAATTTTCCATGTTTTCAAATACTTCTATTAGCTCCTTTGCCTAAAATTCTGCTGGCTATTAGCTCACCTTCAGTGCAGACTTCTCATTACTGATGCTAAAAACCAGAAAATAAGTGTGTCTCCTAATAAAAGGCATTTCCTTTTCATTTTATTTTTCTAAGAATAGCTGGTAGATATGGCCTTATCCAGTATTTGAATGTAATGGTCTGAAAATGAGACTTCAGACAAAAATAAATGAGATTGATGGAAACACTGTCAGTGCCCAGAATCCAGGCATCTGGTGGAGTGTTCCATTACCTATTTCTTCACTTGAGGAGAAAGATTCATTTCTGCTTTCTCTGAGTGCAGCAGAGGGAAGGCTGAGGTTTTGCTTGAGAAAGCACTCTTATTATCTGCCCCTATTTTTAGAAATTTTAGACTTCTGACTTATTGATGTGAGTTTATAATTTAGGCTTACAACCTTCAGAAATGAGCCTCCCCTTTGAAACTTCTCATGTGTTTTAGCCCAGAGGAAAAATCTGGGGAAAGTTTAGCAGAACCTGCCTCAGTACCACATTTACAAAACCATTCACAAGGGAAAGAGTGCAGGCCCAGCGACTCCCCAGTGACAATTTGAAGGATCGTGGCATGTATACAAGATGGATTATGATGGATCAAAGATGTTCCTTTCCAAAGACAGGCCTCCATCACAGAATTTTCTGTCAAGGGCTGAGGCCTCTTCCTCTCCTTGGGTCTTGCCACTGACCACACTGATAGTACAGGAGCAAAGCTTGCCCCAAGATTTGTCAAGTGCAGATGCACCCATCCTTCAGAGTCTCAGCACTCTACAGGCTTCAGTGGGGTCAGTTTTATTTAGCCTTTTTATCTGCCCAGTCAGGTCCTCTTGCTTCCTCATAGACATTTTTTCCTACCAACTCCCCTGTGTAAGAATCCTCATCATGGGTTTGTAGGGAACATAAGCTAAGACAGTACTATTTATTTTATTAATGGATCTTGGTATTTTCTTAATATAATCCATATTCATTGGTGAATAAGAAAATCAAAACAGTATACAAGGACTACAAGGATGAATAAATGCCCTAGGCTTCAGACGTTTCCGTTGTTGACCTTACCAGATATACATTTATGCCCCGACCAGCAGGGTGTCAACCGGGACTACCCACCTGTGGGAGAGAATGAAAGGGATGGGAGACACGAAGGAAGACAGCAAGACAGGGTTCTGATCAAACTGCAAATTTTATTCTCCTCAGCAAGGCTTATATAGCATGGGAGGGGGAGGGGGCAGGAAGGAGGGAAGGGGTGCAGGACATGCCGGATGTGCAGCTGAGGGGGGACGTGCAGGTGAAGGAGGACATGCAGGTCGTGAAGCTGCAGGATGTTGTGCTAGGTGGTAAGGTCACTGGTCAGGGCCCATTGTTCTGTTGCTATGCTACCTGACCCCAGGATGTTCTTTATCTTTGGGCGCATCTGGTTTAGGGCCTGTGGCTTGTTCCCTGGCCTAGCTAGTACTTTTCCATGGTTCATGTTCGGTCCCTGACACATTTATTTAGAAATAAGCTGTGACTATCATCACATTGTCAGCCTCCCGCAGACGCGTCTCTGTGTCTGGGCCCTGCTTCTTCACTGTCAATCTATAATCATCCCAGAGCCATGTGCCAGCCCTGTGCCCTATAATTATCGATACTCTCCAACCCTAAGCTTACCCAGGGTGCCTATGCTGCCTCAAGCACACTTCCAGGAAACCTCAGTAAGGGCTCCAGGTCATTGTAATATTTCATCTTTATTATAAGAATGAATAGATTAGAATCTGTAAGAGACATACCTGTGGGCATGTGTGTGAGGGCAATTTAGAGAGGATTAACAGAGGAGATGTCAGTCAGAATGTGAGTGTCACCCTTTTATGACCCAGGGGCCCAGACTGAATAAAAGGGGGAAAGAGAAAGTCAGCTGAGTGTCAGTATTCTTCACTCTGTGCTTCCTGATTCATGGAGACCTAAGAAGTCCCAGAAGCACGTACCAGCTCCATCATGCCTCCTCTTTATGATAGACCTTCAAACCAAGAGCCAAAGTAAATCCTCCTTCCCCTAAGTTGCTTCCCCCAGGCATTTTGTCATGGTAAAGGAAAAAAAATAACTGATACAGCTATGCTCTCCACTCAGTTCCTTCTGCTTCCAGATGGCCTGGTCCTTCCTTCTTCATGTGGCTCTGTGTCTGGGTGCCTTCAAAGCCTTCTTGATCCTGGAGATACATGAGTGTCAACCTCCTTGCTCATGGTCATTTTCTGTCTGAGTGTCCTTTGCTATCAGATCCCAGTGAGTCTCAGGAGTGTTTTAGAATGGGATTTATTTCCCTATCACACTTCCTCTACAAAGCCAGTCCTCACACAGTGACAGGTGACATTCTTGCCTGAAGAGTGGAGAAACTCTCTGTGGTTCTGCATGTCACATACAGGTAACCTCAGCTTTAGCCCATGGGGCAGAGCTGCACATCAAAGCCTGCCTTCTCATAGAATGCTGACCAAAAATGTCACTGTTGCCTTAAGACATTGTGCTTTGATGTGGGTTTCCAAGCAGCAGCAGATCCCTGAAACAGTGTCATAAGGAGGAATGTGTGGCACTGGGGTTGCCTTTAGGTCCATAGAGTGCATCCCTCTAGGAAAGGGAAGTGGCTGACTTCAGTAGTTCAACTCTGAGAACGACAGAGCCATGTCCACTAGGGGGCCAAGTCCCTGTAGTAGAATTGTTGTGGGAAGGTGACTACCCTCAGCTCCTTACTCTGCACATAAGGTCAAGAAGAAATATTTAGGACTGAGAAGTGCGCTTATCTATGATTGTAAAGATTAGTATTTAGAAGGCAGTTAAATACTCTATCAGTTCAACAAAATGGTGGTATTGTTTTGGTTCTGTGGCTCTGTGACCTCTCTTGGCACAGGTGCTGTTAGATTTTCCATACCAGGTATCAGTTTCTTCTTACTGATTAGGCCTTAAGTCTAATCACACAGCTGTTGGTTACTTCCACGATATCAGTGCCACTGTTACCCTGATGGACCCATTGTGTGCAGGCTGCTAAAGGAAGCAAAGTCAGTTTTCATGATTAGGGATTCTGTTAGGTTGCCTACGCTCAAGTGGTCAGCCCCAAGCACATGTGGGGAGCACTAACTAGACTCAGTAGGTTTTATATAAATGATAATGTCTATAAAGAATGAGGACATGAATTTGAGAGGAGGGTGTGGGTAGATAGGAGGAGTTGGGTGGGGAGGGAGGGATGGATATGGTAAAAAGTACACTGTCCTCATGTATGAAATTCTCAAAAATAAAAACAATAAAAAGAAAAAGTAATAAATGAATAGATAGTAAAAAAGTAATACATAAGTATCTAAATAATATTGTAAGTAGGCCAATCTGGCTTTTTCCTCTCTGTGTAAGAAGCCTTCAGCAGACTCCTGCCTTTGGTCCTGATAGAGGTAGAGGCCCCACAATGGCACCCAATTCACATGTAACTGACAGTTGCCCAGATAAAGTCTTGGTGCTCTCTTTACTATTTCAATTCTTTCTTCATATTTATCTTGCTTGGAAACCAAAACAAACTGGACACAGCAAAAGCCAGGCCTCAGTGAGTTGCTGTCCTCCAAAAGATGCAATCACAACTCAATTCACATTTTAGCTTTCCAACTCTATTTTTAAAAATCAAAATAGTGTCATATTTTAATAACTTCCCCTTTTCATGCAAAGTGCCACAACTGTATTTTTACATCAGTTAAAAAGATCTCCCCAATGACAAAGCATCATGTGGACATACAATTCATACAACTGATGGAAATTTAAGAACTTGGGTTATTTCCTTTTGTTACAATGGTAATTTATGTTAATATCCCCAATATTTAATACTCCAAAAGAAAAAAAGATAGCACTAATAAGATAGTTACAACAGCTGCAGTGTCTGGCTGAGTGTCTCATCAGCAGAGTATGGCTCTCGAACTTCTGGGAAGACACCATGCAGGTTACAGAGGGGCCCTGGTCCTTTGTGCTCAGGGTTATTGTCAGAAAACAAGTTTCAGCAGAGTTGTGAGTCAGGCTAAAGTTTTAGTAGTTCTGACTTTGCCTAGATCCTGAATGCTCCCTGGAAAAAAAAATACAAAAACAAAACAAAACGAAACGAAAAAATCTCGAGTACAGGAAGTGGGGTATTCTATGTTTGTTCAAGCTAAATATAGGGGAATTAGGATCAAATGAAGATGTTTCTTAAGTAACACCAGCTTAATTGACTCAATTGACTTCATATGGAATGGTAAAACCATCAAAACTAAACATTTCGTTATGTTTGGTAATTAGTGACACTATAGTCTCTAATAACTGTGTAACTTACTCAGAGACAATGTGCAGTGTACTGAGCAGAATGGGAAAACACTGATTTCTTAAATGGGTCTGTGTCTGCACTTTGTGTCCACTTGAGAGACACTCCTCTCTCCGGGTAGTTTCAGCTCAACCCCAAAGTGGATGGGTCCTGCTTTTTCACTACTGGGATGGAGAGATGACTCAGCAGTTAACAGCACTGCTTGTTCTAGAAGAGGATCTTAGTTCAGTTCCCAGCACCCGCATGTGGCCATTGACAATTACCTGTAACCCAGGTCCAGGGGCTCTGGTGCCCTCTTCTGGTTCCCTCAGGTACCCGGCACACACACACACACACACACACACACACACACACACACACACACACAGAGAGAGAGAGAGAGAGAGAGAGAGAGAGAGAGAGAGATATTAAATAAATCTTTTAAAAAGTTATTGTGACGAGTGTTTCTGAGGCTGATTCGGGTGTAGCCATACTCTGCTGATGAGACACTTAGCCAGACACTGCAGCTGTTGTAACTATCTTATTAGTGCATAGTCATGGCATTTTGTACCACATAGGCATTTGAATGTTTAGAGAGCTTGATCAATACTGTTGTAACCCCTCCAGTGGAAGACTGCTGTGGGATATCTTTCTTTATGCTGCGAATATGTGTGGCTCCCATTGGATAATAAATAAAGTTGTTTTGGCCTATGACAAGAAAGCTTACAGTCAGGCAGGAAATCCAAGCAGAGAGACAGAGAGAATAAGGGCAGAGTCAGGGGAAATGCCAGCCCACCTCAAAAAGAGGAACAAGATGCCAGCAGACTGGTAATGCCATGGTCATGTGGCAACATATAGTTTTATAGAAATGGGTTAATTTAAGATGAAAGAGCTAGCGAGTAAGGAGATGAAGCCATAGGTCATACAGTTTGAAATTAATATAAGCCTCTGAGTGATTATTTTATAAGCAGCTACAGGACTGCAGGTTGGAGAGATTTATCCAGACTGCTGGGCAGGGCAGGACTGGAGAAATTTTCTGCTACAGAAGACTACCATTTTGGTAGTGGAGAATGTGTTTAGCCACTCTCTATCACCCTATCATTGCTAGTATTTTTGGTTTTGCAAGAGAGTTTCAATCTCAATATATTAATGTCCATTTTTACTAAAAGAGAGGCTAAACAATTTTTACATTTTTATGGACCATTCTGCTGTTTATCTACTAACTGTTTATTCATAACATTTAAATTCTTTTAATTTGTATATACTATCATGTAATCAGAAAGCCACATCTGATTGACTACTCATTTAATACATTATGGAAGTTTTTTGTGGAAAACTTTTTTTTTTTTCAAGATAGGGTTTCTCTGTGTAGCTTTGGTGCCTGTCCTGGATCTCACTCTGCAGACCAGGCTGGCCTTGAACTCACAGAGATCCACCTGGCTCTGCTTCCCAAGTGCTGGGATTAAAGGCGTGCACCACCACCGCCCAATGGAAAACTTTTATTGACCTGGATGAAAACCAAATATATGTGTTATGTACCTTGGGGAACACGGTAAAAATCCAACATACCACAATTTCTACAGTTCAACCCTATTCAATCTAGGAAGGAAAAGGAAAAATGCTGTTTTGAAGATGAAAATTGCTACTCTATTGTCACAGGAACACTAAGCACCAGACTGACCCCCTTCTTGACTGACACCTTACACTCAGTCTTTATTAACTACCAATTGTCATTTCTCCCCAGAGAACTGTTTTTTTAAGTTCAAAATAAACAATCATATTGAAAGACAAAGTCAGAATACAGTACATTCATTACCAGAAATTTGGTATGAGCTAAAAACATAGTATTTTAGATAAGTGCATGGACCTAAGAATCTTGATGCCACCAAGCTCCAATTAGAGGTGTTAGAAAGTGTAAACCCCAAGTATGTCACAAACATCAAGAGTACACACACTCAGACAAATAGGACTTAGCTTTATTCCACAGATGAAACAACGTCAAGGTTTGTGAATCATTTTCTAATGCTAGACCTAGAAAAATTCTGAGAAAGAAAGCCTTGGTGTGGTTCCAACCTATCTCAAGAACGTCAGGGGCACCGGAGGCCCCTATTGATAACCTGCTCCCGTTGGCTTGCTTGGTCACCTTCTGGGGTCTAAGCCTTTGGTTCCAGTTTGAGGCAGCCTCTCTAGTTGGACCTGAAGTGTGTCATGGCCTAGCTCTACTTCCCTCGTAAGGTACCTTGGCGTAGAGACCAGCAAGAGGCTCTCGAGCAAAAATGCTGAATTGTTTTCTCGTCTTTCCTTCCCTTAATCTCTCTTCCTCTTTCACTTTCTGATGACTCTGTTTTCAGCTTTGCATCTGCAGAGTGAACAAGAGCTCTCTGGAGGACCAGCAGTCACCTTCCACGTTGTGTGAGCAAGTGCCAAATGCACACTTAAACATTGTTCACCTGGCACGTCTGCTTCAGATTTTAATCCTAAAGCTTAAAGTGATTGTTATGGCTGCTTTGCCAGAGTGAATTTAATCCAGCGTGCCCATTAAATGAACATCGCAGTTCTAGAAAGAATTACGCTTTATGTCAGGCACTGTGAACACGGCCTACCTTTCTCTCTCTGACTTCTTTTTGTCTTCCAGGAGTCAGAACTCAGCAATGGAACCAACGCTGAACATATTTTCGGGTGGCATCACCAAGCAGTCCTTGTCACAAGGCACCTGTGACATGTGCAAATCCTGAATAGTCTGGGACATCTAATTTGGAGTTGATAATTTCATGCTTCTCTGATGAGTTTATCTAAATCTCATTGTCTTTTGCTTATCCAAATTTCCGGTAATGCATTTGTTACATTATAATGTATTTGTCTTTCAGTGTAATTTAGTATGTTTTCATTTATCCCTTAAAACTTCTCTTGCTTCTGTTTTTTGTAGAGTTCATTTTCACAGGAGGAAGTTATCCTTCAGATTTATCACTTCTCTCTTTGCAGCATGCATACTCCTTAAATGTGAGTTCTGGGGGTTGTTAGGCAACTTTCTGGAAAGCTCTTCTCAGCCAAATAGGAAGTCCCTCCTGGGACCCAGCTTGAGATTTCTCTTCCCCAGGTTTAGTGTGAGGATCTCTTAACAGCAAGCCTCAGAACTTGCTTTTACAGTGTGTCCTTTGGGTCATGCTCCCTAGATTCTGCTTTATAAATGCAATCTTTCTTTTTTTTTATAACATCTTCAAGGCTGTCAGCCACTTCCCAATTTTTGACTTTGAAAAAAATTAAACTTGGTATCTGATGATAGCTTAGAGCAGAGCTTGAAGGACAGTAGCTCTAATAATCAAAAAGGGTAGAAGACCATGTTAGGTGCAGATTAAGAAGGGGAAACCCATGATTTTGCTCTGTAGCTTCAGTTAGCTATTAGATGGGGCCAATCAGCACTGGCTCTCTTGGTGTTGAAGTTTCATGGAAACAGGACAGAGCCTAGAGACAGTACTCCCTGCTGGCTCTGGGACAGGACATTGCCCTCTTCTGCAGATACTCAGTCATTCACCCTGCTCTACATTTCCAAATGTATCAACCAGCCAGTAATGTTTGCTGGATTATAGGAAGAAGAGTCATAACAGGGGCTAAAAAAATGAGCAAACTCTCCTGTAATCAACTTAGCAAAGCACTTGTAACAGCCATTTCTACTTCTAGCTTTGAGTTGTGATGAAGTGTAATTCTCATGCTTGTTAAACCCAGTCCACCCAGTAACCTACCCCCCAAATGCTAGATTAGTGAGTGTTATTATTCATAGCTCATATATGTGGAAACTGAGGCTTATCAATATGAATAAGTCACTTGGCCAAAGGGCTACACTTAGTAGAGGTGCAACTTGGGCTCAGATTAAACTAACTCACATGGTCCTGGCCCTATCTTTAAGTTGCTGTGCTCATCACCATGGTAAGAGTTTAGCATCACCAAACTCCACAGTTGGTGGAGAGCTTCTCTACCACTGAGATTGCTGAATTCTGGTGAGGACTCTATTCTGGGTTGCAGCCTGTGGACTTCCCGCTCTGCTCTTCCATAGCAGAAAGAGGACAGGTTGATTTCCTTATCCTTATTATAAGGTACCAATTGTCCCAGAATTCCTATCTCCATGGTCTGACTGCTTCTCGACAGTTCCATCTCCGAATACCATCACATTGGCAGTTAGATGTCAACATGTGAGATCTGTGGGGAGTGACATTTGTTGCCTAGCAAAAAACTATCCTGTAGTCTCGCAGTTTGCTTTTTTAAAGCCAGTGGGACCCCTCACTTCAGTCTGCTCTGTGTAATGTGTAACAGGTTGGGAGGGGACCACACAAAGGCATAACTCATTAGGGATCATACTAAATTCTGTTTCCTTTGGGAATCCAGTTTAGAGAGGATGTATGTATCAAGTGACAGAATGTCTGTACAGGTATGGGTTCAGAAATTACCTCTTTTCTTGGATCTTAAGCCTGGTCTCAAATTAGAAATACCCAAGGGACATTAAACAAGTGGTCTCATCCTCACAGAGCCTGATTTCTTGAGTCAAGGTTTGACCTGGGCATCAAAATCTTACATAATATCTTCCTAATATAGCAGGGGGAGCCAGGCTCCTCTGGGGAAGGATTTTAATCACAGCTACTCAGGAGGCTGAAGTAGGAGGATCATAAATTTGAGGCAAGTCTGGGCTGTAGGTTGAGTTCAGGGTAAGCCTGGGAAACTTAGTGAAACCTCCTTTCAAAACAAAACATTAAAAATGACTGGGGAGGTGGCTTTGTGAGGGAGTACTTGTTAGTTTATGAGGCCCTGGTTTTAATACTAGGGAGTGTTGAAATAGTA
>CABHPH010127804.1:590-23577 GCA_902168325.1 Peromyscus nudipes | reverse complement strand
AATAGTATTTGCTAGTTTATGAGGCCCTGGTTTTAATACTAGGGAGTATTCAGGAGTATTGAAAACAGAATCGAAATACCAAACACAGATGAATCTAGCCAGACTGGGAAATGTTGATCTGTTGCAAATGCATTATTTCACAGGCTTCAGAGGACTCAAGGCCCAGGTAGATTGTGTCTTTTTGGCATCCACATCTAGAGGACACCACTTTGGTTTCCTGGCAGTGTCATGCATTCCCAGAACCGAGAAAAATGTATTTGTCAAATTTGTCATGTTATTCCTTATGAGTAAGAAGTCTTCAAGTTATAGGTAGGTTTAGCCAAAGGCAGGGCAAACCTTTCTGTTGTGCGGACAGCTTGGTGCTGACCTGACATCATGGCATGGACAGTTTGCTGTCTCTAGTTTCAAGAAAGGGAAGATAAAAGTAGTAAAACATTTGTAAAGTTGATAGAAAAATAATCTCTGATGTTTGGGAGAAAAGTTTTTCCCACTGTGGACTTAGGCCATATAAAATTTGATGTCCTGTAGGAGGCTGCTCATTACATGATGTGAGTGGAACAGCTGTGGGCTGTGTTGCTTAGAAAGGTGGGTAGATTCATGTTTACAGCAAAATATCTTAAATTTGCAAGTGCTGATGATACCCACTGAGAGCTAATGGATTCTGATCTGATGATTGGTGGGTCAGAAGTTTCTCTGGTTCTGTCCATGCTTCCTTACTCATGCCTCAGCCATCTGCCCAGCCTGTGCTGTCATTTAGCACAAATACTTTCTGAGTTTGGGAGAAAAGTGATGGTCAGCAGAGAAAGACCTAGTCTTACAGACCCCATGTTCTACAGCTGTCACTGGGGCTTAGGAAGCCCGTGTCCTGTCTTCACCTATAACCTGGACACAAGTACTTCCTGGCTAGAGCCTCAGTCAGGAGCAGTCTGGAAAAGCTGCCCCTGTGCTTGGCCACTGAGGTCTCCCTGTTCTGTGTTACAGATGATGGAATCCCCACAAGTGCAGTGTGTAGATGACAGAGGCCCAGCAACAGGAAAGACTGGCCCCACACGCTTGCTGTTCCTTTAGCAGACTGCCAGCAGTGGTGGTCATGACCGGGAAAAGGGACTTCAGGAGGCTTTCCAGATGCTGACAGTGAAACTGGTTGTCCTCAAAATTTCCCACAGATGAGCTCAAGAACATGGTCATGTGCTTGAGCTGAACACAACTGCGTGAGTTTAGTCTAGAGCAAGAGTGAGTATGTTACCTCTTTTGGACTGAAACCTCTTACAGCTAGGCTGAAATATGTGTGCAATTTCCACAGAGTCCTAAGTATACAATTAGACAGCAGGTAATCATGACAATCACTGTGCAAAGTGGCGTGAGTTCCCAGGAGCCTGAAGGCCATAGCAATTATGTTCCTGCTGTTTATTCAGAGATTTTTCTCAATATGGCAATTTTCTCTCCTCTTCATTAAAATAGTTACCAGTCACTGAGAAAAGAAATTCAGCCTAACTCTGGAGAGATGCATGAGTCAGAGTGGAAGCCGTTTATGTAAGCAGCTCCCTGGCCTGGTGCAGGGCAGCAGAACTGGGAGGCTGCAGTTGTCTCTCAGAAGATGGGGCCGTGGTGCAACCTCTGCAGTATTTCCCTTACAGTCACTGTGTCCTGTTGTGCTTTCTTCAGAATCCAAGGGAAAGCACAGACCATCCAGAGGGATTACTGTACTTCTTCGTTCAGGCTGCAGCAAATGGATTTGTCATAGAAAAGGCAAGTCTATTCAGATTTGTCGATATGATAAGGAGGGTCAATCCAAAATCTTGATATAAATGGACGATTAATGAAATTAGCAATAAAACCATGTGCAGGGGCCAGTAAGATGGCTCTGTAGCTAAAGGCACATGCCACCAAGACTGATGACCTGAGTCCAGTCCCTTGGATTCACATGATGGAAAGAGAGACTAGATTTCTGCAACTTGTCCTTTGACTTCTGTGCTATGGTGTGTTCATGTGCCCTCTGTGTGTGCATGTGTGTCTGTGTGTGTGCCCTCTGTATGTTTGTATCTGTGTGACACACACACACACACACACACACACACACACACAAAGGGTCTTTCTTCTCTTTCACACACACAAAAGAGTAACTGTAATAAAAATTAAATAAGAATTGCGCGCAATCTGCTTAGTGCAGTGTTTCAGCAATGAGGCCTTGATAACACTGAGTCGTTGTTGATGGGACCATGGCAATGAGGACAGTGTTAATGACACTGACTTTTTTTACACGTCAGGATCTGTGTCATAAGCATTTAACATCTTTTTAACATTCCAAACAGTCCTACAGAGCAAATTTAACCATTACCATTTGACAAGGAAGTGTAAGGCAAGGGAAATGTTGTGGCTGGCCGCCGCAGAATCAGGGAAGAGGTTAGCTATTAGTAAATGAATTCACCATTTAGGCCAGAGCGGAAAGAAAACAGGTTTCTTGAGAAGATTACAAGGGACAGTGGGTAGGCAGTAACAGGAGCATTAACTGTAAATTTCCCAATAATGCATGGTCTGGCATCTTTGTCAGCCTAGAGGCTACATTGTTACCTAGATTTCATCTTTCCAGCTTCATGCAATGGCCTTTCAGGGCCACCTTGCAAGGATCTGATGCTGTCACACATTGGCTAAGCCCCAGAAATTTTCTGGAACCTTGGCATAAATCTCTTTGACGCCAATGTTTTTTTGCATTTTCACCCTGCAACCATGTGGACAATGCTGACACCTTCTGAGGCCTGCTCAAGATGTAGCCTTGGCCCTCTTGGACCATGTTACAATGGCCTCTGTACTTTCCAGGCTGAATCTGAGAATATACTTCCCTGAATAACTATTTTGTAGTGGGAACCCCTTCAGATCTCTCTTTTCTGATGAATTTGCATTTTTCATAAGGTAGCACCCCTGATGGGTAGGATCTTACCCTCAGAGCCTTTCCTACTATCCCAGAAGGAAGTGTGAACTCTGTCTTCCTGCTGGTAATAAATGCTCTGTCTGCAGCTTCCTTGTCTGGAACTTTTGCCTTGCCTACATTCCTTTCTTTGCCATTTGTTGCCCTTTCTCATTGTAGACCTGAGTAAGGGCAGTGAGCAGTAATGTGTCACAGCCGGAACCCTGTGCTGCCATGTCTCCCCCAAAATTAGTCTGTTGTCTTTGAATTCAGTGTCACTGAAATTCTCAGGACACGGGCCTAATGGAGCTGCATTCTGTGCTGCAGTGTGACATGAATGGTCTCTGGTTCAATTCCTAATAGGCTCTTTGCTACTCTTGAAACCCCATGAATCTGCATTGTCTGTGTTTGTCTTGTTCCAAGCTGCTACTAAAATAGTTCACTGAACTCTTAATGCATTCTAGGGCTTCTCCAGGCCACAGCTCCAAAGTACTTCCAGTTCCTCCTATAAGCTGGTTCCCAAGGCTTATTGGCCACCTTGCCAGGCTTACTACAGCAGTAGCTCCACTCCTGGGTGTCATTTTTCTGTGTAGTTACTTTTTTTCAGTGGGGTGACAACATATCTGATTTAAGGAAGGATAGAAGAGTTTAGTTTGGGTCACAGGTTGCGGGGATATAGTCTATCATGGTGGGAAAATGAAGTGACAGAGTGTGATATGATTGGTCACATTGTATCTGAGGTTAGGAAGCACAGAGGATGAATGGATGCTGCTTGCTTTCTCATTTTTAATCAGATGAACACTCCAGCCCATACAATGGTGATACACTTATCCAGGCTGGGTCTTCCACCTCATTCAAACCTCCCTGGACATGCCCTCACAGATACACCAGAAAGTTTGTTGGCACTCAAGAATACCCATCACAGGAGTGAATTCACACACCTGGAGCCCTCCAGTCAGTGAGTGGCAGGCACCAAATTCATATGTTTCCTTGATTATATTGACATCTTTGGTCATTCCATATAATTTCTTTTTCTGAAGCTATTTCAATTACTGGAATTTTCCACTTTCAGTTCAGTTCTTTCTTTCTCTACTACTCAATATTAATAATAACACTAGATTTATTTCTTTCCCTAGTTTCTTTGTATTCCGTCAACACTGATGTAACTACTCCAAATCTCATGCCCCTCTGAAGGGGTTATGTCCTTGAGGTTTTGTGACTGCGAACCTTAAGAAAAAATTTCTCTGTTTTGGATGAAAGGTACCTCAGAGGTGAGTCTGAATCGCTGCTTCATGCAGCCTTGAGTCTTCCTGTGAATCTCTGTACCATGGATGTCTACTCAGTGTCCTTGTTATACCTTGATTTGTACTTGTAATGCAGCAGCAGAGAACTAGATGAGGGAAGGGAGATGAGGTTCTCTAGAGTTCTTCCTGCCTCAAGGTTTGGGAGTCTGTGATTTGCCTCTTCCCTAGAGATCGAGAAGGTTCTTCAGCAATACCAGTTACACTGTTGAAAGAATGAGCATCAGGATTATCTTATATTTTATGCTGATGAAAAGTTGGGAACTCCTTCCCAGGTAGCCTCAATCCCCCATGTTCTTCAGGCCCTTTATCAGCTTAGGTAGCTCCAACCCTGTTCTTGTACTATTTTTCATCCTTTGTATTATTCTTCCTTTGCTGGTGGCTTTATCTTTTCCCAACCTTACTCATGTTTCCAAGTTATTTATTTATTTATTTTTGATTATTTTTTACTTTTGAAATTATAATTACTGAAAGGGTATACGGCACTGGTGGCTGGCTTTGGTTACTGCAGCAGCTCTGGTTTGGTAGGCAGTGGAAAGGTCACAGTCACAACAGAAAACAGAACCCAGTGGTACCTTTTAGAGCTTTATTAGGAGAGAGAGAGAGAGAGAGAGAGAGAGACAGAGAGAGAGAGACAGAGAGACAGAGAGACAGAGAGACAGAGACAGAGACAGAGAGACAGAGAGAGAGACAGAGACACAGAGAGGCACAGAGAGAGAGAGTGTGGAGAGAGAGAGACAGAGAGAGACCGAGAGAGTGTGTGGGGGTGCACGACCGGCTTTTAGGCTGGGATGCAGTCACCCGCTGATAACATAATAAGGCACCAGACGAGACCCTGAGCTGCACATATACAGAATCCTTACAATTACATCACTTCCCCCTCCCCTTTTTCCCCCCCAAAGCCCTTTAATATATCCCACTTTGCTTTCTTTCAAATTTATGTCTCCCTTTTTCATTAATCACTATTACATGCATATATGTACCTGTACACACACAGATACACACACACACACACACACAACACACACACAGAAACACACACACAAACACATAGACACACAGAAATACACACACATACACACACAACACACACACACACTCATTCTGAAATAGGATCTGCTCAGTTTATATAATGTTACTTGTATATATATTTTCAGGGATGACCATTTGGTAATGGATAACCAATTGGTGTGCTCTTCCCATGAGAAGACTGTTTTTCTCACTTTCAGCATTGCTTAGTTGCCTGTAGCTCTTTGTGTAGGATGGGAGTCGTCTGGGATTTCTCCTGTCCACTTTGACATGTCTGTTGGTGTTGTCCTTGTATAGCTCATGCTTAGACAGTCATGTCAGTGAGACTTTATGGATGTAGCTTCCGATTACTAGGAAGCAAATGCTCTGAACGTCTAGCTCTTGGAATCTTTAGATCCCTCTTCCACAATGTTCTCTGAGACTTAGGTACCTACGTAGTTGTGTGTTTCCATTGAGACTAAGCTCCACAACTCTCCATTTTGGTTGGTTGTGGTTTTCTGTAATGGTTTCCATCTGTTGCAAAGAGAAGTTTCCTTGATGAGAGGTGAAGACTTCACTTATCTGTGGGTTTAAGGATAAATATTTAGAATATAGCCGGGATTGTGCTGGTCTAGTAAATTGGTGGTTATAGGTTCTCCTCCAACAACTAGGATTTCACTATCCCCATGTAGTTGACCAGGTTTCCATTACCAGTTAGGATTCCCTCTTGTTCAGCAGGTCTTCAGTCCACTTAGAGAGATGTTGGTTACTACCAAGGTATGCATGCCACTACTGCATCCTCGGGATCATGATGAGATGCTGGTCATTGTAGTGGTTCATAGACACCATAGCTGTGTAGACCGGTGGTTGCTTCCCTCCTTTGGAAATTTGTATGGCACCTTATGGTCCATGAAAGCTAGTCCCCAGGGAGAAGGCATTCAGGTTAATTCCAGCTTAGGGGCCTCTGGGCCCTGGGTCTGAAGTACATGGTGTCTTCAGCAATGGAAATTTACCTTCCACCTCTGTGAGGCAACCAAGGGCAATAGCAATAGTGTATAATGTTTTGGGAGTCCCCCAGAAAGCTCCAACCAACTCAAAAAAGGATTTCTCATGCCCAATGTTAGAGTTGTCATGTAGTCTTTGGCTTTCCGAGGAAGTATTATAGGGCCAGATGAGAAAAATTACACTTGAACTATATATGTATATTTATATACAGACTTATGTATATTATAGTTTTTTAATAAAGTAGGATGTTATTTTACCCTCTTCCTCCTTCTGTTTCTCCCTCCCACTCCCTAACTAGAGCCCCTCATTTTTCTCACTTTCCTGATCAGATCACTTGCACCCCGCTACTCTTCTCTTTATTGTTCTCCCAGCCCCTGACAGTGGTCCCCAATTGCTCTTCTGGCCTCTGTAGTTACTCTAGGCTATGTACTTAATATCTAGAGATTTGGAACGAGGACCTCTGAGGACAGAGAACATGCAACATTTGTCTTTCTGGGTCTGGGTTACACCATTCAATATAATCTTTTCTAGTTCTATCCATTTACCTGCAGAATTGGTGATTTAATTTTTCTTTACAGCTGAATAATGTTCCATAGTACACACATACTACATGGAACTCCTGACATTCCTCATTCATTCCTTATCTGTCACTTAACAAATAATTAGATAGATCTTACTTGCCACATACACACTGTTGAAGGAATTGAGATTAATGACATGGTCCAGACTTGAGAGCTCATGGTCTAATAATTGTGTGACAAATGTTGTTGAAACAGGAAGAAAAGATTGTGGGCCCAGAGAGAAATTGATTAAAGAAGGCTTGGGAGAAGAAAGTTTGAAAGTTGCTGACCCAAGGAGATCCATCCTCACTTCTTTTCTTCTACAAGGTGGCAAGGGGCATGCAGGTTCACTGGAGGTAGAGGGCACCCTGCGTGGATACCCTCGACAGCTCTTAGGGGACAAAGGAATGGTTAACTGATTAGAAAGTAGAGAAGAAGAGGCTGAAGCTTGGCAAGGTGTCAGGTCATTGGGAATTGGAACCTGTACATAAGAAAAGAACATGGGCCCCTCTTTGCCAGAGGTGTGAAGAAGTGACTGTGGATCAGAACCAAGAAAGCTGAGTTCTGATTTTGCCTTTTCTCTTCAAATCTTCTGACGTTATCATTAAATGTACTCAAATATAAATATGGTTTGGGATCTGAGAAAGGAATATAAACAGTGGAAGAGAATCTGTGTTGCACATGAAAAACAGTCTTCAGAATTCAGAGAGGCGGCTCTGATCTGAGTGTCTCTTAAAATGATAGATTCTGTAAAATTGAAGGCCAAAGGCACCATAGGCGAACACTGCTATAATTCAGAATACCCCCACTTGTACATGCCAAGCAAGTGCTCTAGCTGAACTGCCTCCACCAGCCCTGTATAGATAATTTCTGGCCTGTGTTTCTCACAGGGGCCAAGCTAATGGTTATGAAGCCACCATTCATTCAATCTATACAGGAGTGGAAGCGCCAACTAAACAGATAGCAGACATGAAGGTCCAGTTTTATGGAGGACGCAGTGGGCATTTACAGATAGCAGTGGGGAAGCTGAGATTGTGTGGTGTCAGAGTTGAGAGTCATCAGAATGAGTCTTGCTTGGCTTGGTTTCCAGATGCTCACATATGAACTATTTTTGGGTATGTATATGACATGGACACATGCACTGTTTGCAGGTATGTAGCTGTACATGGGTTACTATAAGTATAAATGATTTTGCTCTGATCACTGAGAGGACCTAACACCCCCATAGCAACCATGTTGCTTTGTACCCAGATCCCAGTTTCTAGTGTAATTCTCCAAGGAAAAGAACCAGGGGAGCCTGAAGAAAGGACTTAGGTAACTGAGGAAGCAAGTACGCAAGATGAGCCTGATTATTGTGTGGCACCAGATAACAAGCAGCTGTTCAAAAGCAGAAGGATGGAGCCTTCTGGGAGCGTCCCCAGCAGCCAAGGCTAGACAGTCCGAGAAAATGGAAAATAACTCACAAAATAAATACCCCTGAGTCTGTGCTGATAGAAATGTTTGAGCAAGTTAACAAATGGGGAGGGTCACAGTTTTACTCTTAAATGTCCCCAAAGGCTCCCTTGCTGGATGCTGGGTCACCCACTGGTGGCACTGCCTGTACGCAGCAGATATTCAGATATGGGGATGAAGGCAGTCACTGGGGACTGGGATGCTGGAGTGTAAAATGGTACCCTAGTCACTTCCTGCCTCTCTACTCTTTCAACACAATGTTGTCTCTCCTTCACCATGGTTCAGAAACAGCAGAGTCAAGGGTCCAGTGGAGCAGAGGGACCATGGGCAGAAACATCTGCAACCTTGGAATAAAGAAGGACTTCATCCCTTGACCTGTTTATCTCAGCGGCTGGTCCCGGGAATGGCAAGCTGAGCAACAGTGGGAGAAAGGATGGTTTCCTAGAGGAATTCTGGGTAATTGTGCAGACTTTCTGCCTTAAAGGAGGTGGAGCAGAAACCCTGTGGTGCTCCAGGTGCAGATGTTCAGGTTGACTCTGTAGTGTTGGGCTCAGGTGGGGGAAACCTGGCATACACAAGCTGGGTGGTGCCTTTGTCATGGAAACAACCACATTCATCCTTCATTCATACAGAAAGAGGAAGACACAGGGCGGGTAGATCTAAACCTTTTCAGATCTTTATGGATTGAGTTTCTGGTTAGCATTCATCCCCTATACCCTTACAGCAGCAGTAAGTACTACTGACTTAACCATTTTGTCCTTGCTGCTTCCAAGCAGGGTGCGGGTTGGGGTGGGGGGAGCAGTTGGGTAGCCATGGAAACAAGCCCAGACTGAGTATCCTGGTCCTGTATGAATCTGTATGAAGTCATGAGATCAATGACCGTTCTGCAGGGGGTTTTGAACCAGTCCTTGTATCTCAGCTTCCTGGCCTCGTGCTGTGCTCCCATGTGATGAGATCTAACCACACTGACAGAAGCAGCAAGAATAAGGAGGATGGGGCACTGCCATGGCTTGGTCACCATCAGGCAACAGCTGCGCAGTTTGACTTAGACACTGCCGTCCAAGCTTAGTGTTGACAAGCACAGGCAAACACTGCCTCCCCTGCTTGCTGGAAAACAATGGCTCCGAGTCCCTACCTGGATCCTACTACATCAAAAGCCTGGATCTTGTCAAGCTTCTTTCTGATACACACACACACACACACACACACACACGGTACAAAATGGGTAATTTCTAACCTAGGATTGTTTCTTTCAGGCCACTACAGTGCCTAGGATGCACTGAGCTTTTAAACAAAACAAAAGAACAGCAAATGATAATAAATAAATAAATACATACATAAAAAGTAAAGCTTTAAAAACCAGCATTACTTATTTAGGATTTTTATTGTTGGTTATGATTAGAGCCTGGAGAAGGTGGCCCTGTGATCGATCTTACCAGTGACTACAGATACCATCATTTTAAGTGTGGTGATTTTGTCATATCATTGATTCAAAACAACTGCTGTAGCTCATGGCTGAGTTTGGAGGCTGCAGTGCTGGGGGGAAGGAGGATACTGTGAGCTGAGAGTTCACAAACTCTTCTGATTGACTGGTAGGAAGTCTTTCTCAGACAATATCGCGGGCCATACTTTTCCTTGGTTCTTATTGACCAAGATTGGTCTCATGCTTGTGCCTTACCTGGCATAGAAAATGTCACCAGATCTTGTACCGTGAGTAGGTCTCTGCCAATATGGACAAGGGACCATGAACAGGGCATATGACCAAGCATGCCCACCCTGCTGTGTGACCTTCAAGGCATCTTGGATGTGAACAGAACACCGGAGATCTATTAACACTGTTCCCTGATGGGAAAGCTGGAGTGCTTGAGATCAGAGGGCCAGACAGAAGCTGGTGAGTCTTACCCAGGCTCTGCTACTGTCACAGACAACATATTTTGTGACTCAATGTCACTCACAGCCCTCATTCCTTCTGAAATTGGCTGGAGAGCTGCAATATTGCTTTGGAGCGTTGCAGCCATGCTGAAGGCCATTGACTCCGGGATACACAGGGAGACGTTATCCGAGAGTTTCCTTTATTATACAAGTAAAAACGCACTGGGAAAATGCTTTTGCTATGTTTTCCTTATTCAGTGGTAGAATGTGAGTGTGACAGCAGAAGCAATAGTGACCATATTGTAACTGCATGGACAAAAGTCACAGGCTGAGGTTGGTGGGGGTGATACCAAATCCTTAAGAAGCTGTGTAGTCATCACAGCAACGTTGTCTGGCAACTTGGATGTCTTATTACAGAAGGGCTAAAATGTGTTATATTACATCTCAAACATGTTGCAGGATGTAACAACTAGTAAAACTGCCTCACATACAGATTCTCTAACTTCTCCAGAGCATAACTCAGAGGAGAACGTCCTATTAGAACTGTCTTTGGGCAGTAGGCTTTCTTCAGAGAAGCTGCTCCAATTGCATTCTCTTGATTTGTGAGACTGACAGACAGTGGCATCCAAGTGGAAGGGTGAGGCCCTGGGTCTCTGAGGGAGGGCTTGCTCACCCAGCCTTAGATGGTGCTTTCTCCTTCTGAATCATCTTAGTCAGTGGCAATCTTCTCTTGCTAGTGACTGGGGTTTCTCCACTCTCAATGGCCCTCTCAGGACTGTGAGAAATGCTCCCAGAGGAGCTGGCCACACTGTCCCCCCAGCTGCTGAGCATTTGGAGGTCCATAGCTTCCCCCTTGAGTCCATTCAGAGAAGGTTTCTTGGAGGAGGCTGTTGGTCTTGGGCCTGGATTTCCTCTTTCCTCTCAGACATAGCAACTGGCACCTCAGTGGGTCAGATAGGTCCTATTTATAACTAACTCTGTGACTCTGTGCATGGAAGAAGGGAGTCTGGGTTCCTAGGAGAGTCTCCGCTCCAGCTGGCAACAGATGCAGTACCTTCAGCAGCTGGCCTTGCAGTTCGGACCCCTGAGAAGGAAACCGCATTTCTTTGTTCCTAGTTCGGGATTCACAGAGTGGCTTTCTGTGGCCAATGGGCTGTTGTCAGAGGTGAATTAAACAGATGCATAAGCAGTGGTACTTTAGGCTCTCACAGCCGAATCCTTACCATCCCTATGAAGACTTCCCCAGGGTACAGCTACTCTGTTAGTTACCTTTGCCTGGCTGTAACCAAACTACTTGAGAATACAACTTGAAAGCAGAAGGGGCCATCTCACAGTTTCACGGCGGTCAGTCTAAGGCTGCTGGCTCCCATTCATGGGCAGACCCTCATGGTGGTGGGAACATGTGGAGGCAGATGCTGCTCACCTGACACCAGATGGGGAAAGAGACAGAGGATAGGACACACCTTCAGAGTGACACCAGCAGCTGGTGACCTGCTTCACACAGGCCTCTTCTCCTAAAGCTCCCAGCACCACCCATGATAGCACCTCAGGTGGGGACCAAACATTGAATATAGTCGGTGATGTGGGGACACTGTCCATAACATGTTCACAGGAGGAGGATTAGGAATACCTGGTGATGTTTCCAGCTGTCTCAAAGCAGCCAAGCCCCAGACGATGTAAACATTCCAGACAAAGAATTGAAAATTTGTCCTCCATTACACAGCACACACCTGATATAACTGGTCCTTATTTTATGAATCAAGCCCAGTTTGTGGTGCACATTCGCGGTAGGTGCTCCCTTCTTACTAATACCATGTGGATCCCTAGCATGATGTCTCTGAGATAATTTCGAGCCAAGCCTGGCATTTGTCACTTGTTTTATCAAGTCATTTATGCATGCTTTCCACTGGCTCAAGCCTACGGAGGGGACAGTAAAATTTATGGAGGTGATAATTGCATCTAATGAATTTTTCAAGTAAAATTTCCCAGGAGGGTAATTGGAAATAGAAGCAACATTCTTCTTTTCCTTGAAAACCATCAGGATGGGCATAGCTTGAAGTTTTTGCCTCAACTGCAATGAGTTCTTAGGACTCTTTTCAAGTCCTTGGATTTGTCACGGGCTATTATTCTTCCAACGTTTTATTCATGGCTTCAATGTTTACAGCTTGAAGAAAACAGAGAGATCCATTTCAGAAAAGCTTCCTCCTTCTCAGGAAGTGTCTATCTTATTCCTTTTATGTAAATGAAATGTTTTGAGGAGGCTGGAAGGAATGTTTGGAAGACAATTACATATGGACTCTAGATGTGGATTGATGGTGTGTGTGTTTACAGGTAGAGAACAGCTAGGACATCTTCCCCCACCCCACACTGGTTTTGAACTGAGCTGTGCTCTGCTTGGACTGAAATGGAGTCTATTTCTAGTCACTAGAAACATATTCATTTTCAGGGCTCTAGTTTTTTGCCAGCAAACTGGAGGGCAAGTTTCCATTCTGTATCCCAAGCATTAACTCACTCCCCAAACCAGTGGAGTGTTCCTGTTGCCTGTGTCTATAACACGCCCCCACACTGCTGAGCACTGTCTGAGTGAACACCCAGTTAGGACAGAGGTAGACAGCACAAAGTCACAAGAAGGAGGGACCTGTGTATTTCAGTTCCTTGTTTCCTAAGTCAGGGTAGAGCTCTGGGGAGACAGGACACGCAATGAGGGAGCTTCAGTTTGTGAGGGACAAGGCTTAGAGTAGCAGTCACTACTCAACACAAAAAACATACTTCGTGTTCAATAGGCAGCTGGTACTTGTATCTATTGATTCTTCTCCAACACACATTAAAACCCCCATTTTCACAAAGATACCAGAGATGTAAACATCCCAGCAGGAATGAGGATCCTCAGAGACACTTGTGCCCTGCTACTTGGCCATCATTCTTTTGGACCTCAAGAAACTGGAATTTCCCATGGCAGAAGGAAAAGGCTGAAGCAGCATGCCAGCTAAAGGGGAAAAGAACCCCTAGACAAAGATTTCATACAATTCTGGCAATTTCTCTATAACGTGGGTAAGATGGGAACTGAGATAGTGATGTGTGGCACCATACCGTGACCAGGACTATGTGTGGGACCACGCCTTGACTGGGACTATTGCCAATCAGTCTTTATCCCAATCTTCATGTTAGGACCTCAAGATGTAGTTGTAGGGGAGTTACTGGACCTCTTTGTTCCTTTTCCATTGTGGCCACATAGAATAACTCTCATTCTGCTTTTCAGTATATCTGTTTATTAATTGAATTGTTGGAGACATGTGGCTGAGCCTGGTTTGCTGGGGCTGACACATCCCAGGCTCTGACCCTCACAACCTTGGTAAGAGGAGCAGTAGCTACAATCAGCCTCACTGTTTGATTAATCAGTGTTCATTTCTACAAATGCCTTTTACCTGTGCCAGGAGAGACAACAGTCTCCTGTAGAAGTCACGTAGAGGAAGCAGAAGTCATAAAAGTGATGTCCATTAAGGTGATGACTGAAACCAGGGGAACACTGGTCTAGTTCCATAGGGATGAAGAGTCTGCTGCCTCCCACAGAGGAACTTGGTTTCCATGGCAATGATATCTGGGGAGCTGATATTAACGTCCCTGAAATGGTGCCTAATCCATTTTTATACAAGCGAGTTAACACAGTATGCTGAGAGTAGCACACACTTTTACATAGATTAGCTGAATGAAAAAAGAAATAAAATGGGAAGGAAGGGACAGGACATGGCTGCTCCTAGGCATGGTGGAGGAGAAAGTTTACTGTAGATAAAAGAGAGAGCATAGCCAGAGACAGGGACACCCGGGAGAGTCCAGAGTGGACAGGACCAGACTGAGCTGGGTCATGTGGACAGAGAGGGAGGGGAAGGGAGGGAGAGAGATGAAACCATGTACAGCAGCCAGGAGGCTAAATGTCCAAAAGAGGGAAGGGTAATCAAAATGTCTGGATTATTTATGGAAGAGATTTTAGGGGAAGGACAGCCCTGCTCCTGGGCTGGGGAGTTCAGAGTAGAGGGCAGGGTTTGCGAGCCATACCCTGTAATAGGTAGGGACTGAGGGATGCTGGGAGAACTTGGTGACCAGGTCAACTTTGATATGTTAAAGAGGTACCTTAGCCTCTGGGTTTGAAACTTAACAGTCCAGCCTTTTGGTTGATAATAAATGAATGATAAGGGGCGATGTAATCATCTATGACTACTTCCTGCTAACGTTGGTGCATCATTGGGGATTCAAAAGGCTGGAATGTTGGCCAAGTTCAGGAAAAGAGACTGTTTCAGTTACTGTCCAGTCTCTGCAGGACCATCTGGGGCCAGGCACGTGCAGTTTGCAGTCTTTAATTGATTGGAAATCTGCTGGAACAGATATAAATTAGGGGCAGAAGTTAAAGTTAAGGAGTTTAGGGAAAAAAATGTTTTTTAAGCGTACATCTGAAACTTTTAGGCCTGTGGTCCTGGTAGCTGGGGAAGGGGGTCCTAAGACCAAAGAAAAGGGAAGAGATCCCACCCTCAGGAATAGGCAGGTGGGGAAACAGGTTGTTGATTGACAGTACTTATCTGGAATCCATTTGACCTGTGAAAGATGGATCCAAGTGAATTCCCTGAAGCTTACAAGATTTTTTTTTTTTTTTTGGTTAATAAAAAGAGGTAAAAGTTTTAGATGTGTTAGCATTGCCATTGTTTTAATCTGTACTGAAATCCACATTGTAGAAAAAGCAGCAGACTTATGCCTTTGAGTAATAGCTTTTAAAAAGCTTAGGGCCACAAAAAAATGATTCTGGGTTAAAAGCATGAATACTCTTTCCTATATTCAGAGACTGAGTGTATATAAATTAGACAGATTTTTTTAGAACAATGAGAAGCACTTCTAAGTCTGTACTTAGAAGACAACCAAAGGGAATTTAAAATCTTGAGCTGTGACTATGACAACAGTAGTCAGTGCTAGAGTAGTAGCTTATCAGAACTCCATTGATTAATGTTAAGACTCTGAACTTTTGAAATCATAATACAACAGTAGCATAGTGATAGAAAGAAATCTGAAGTATTTTAAAAATCCTTTTTATATACCTTAAATTACCTTTTTTAAAGTCATCACTTAAACTTTTATGTCCTCAGACCTTTATAACTTGCATTTACACACCTTAAAACACCTTCTTAGACCCTAACACACTTCCTTAGATCCTCATAACTTAAGCTTCCATATCGTCACATACACTTGGCACCTTAAAACAACTTCTCTATATCTAACCATTCAGCAGGAGACACAAGCCATTGTACTGAGAGCAGGAACTGTGGAGTGAGTTCCTTTAAATACAGGAACAGTAAAAAGTTACATCGAAACCTGTTTTTATGAGTTTATCTCCTTTCTGAGTCTGGTAACAAGGTGAAGTGTGTCTAGACCTAGTAGTAGCTCTAGGGGAGTGAGGCCTGTGGCCTGAATTTCACACACGAAGAGAACTGAGAAAGCAGCTGAGGGCTTGGGAAAGGAGCTGGGTGCTTGCTGCTGTTAAAGCTACCATCAGTCAATATCCTTAGAGATCTGAGAAGGATAAATTATAACTGGAAATATAATCCAAATGGTCTGTGTACCAATTAAAATGACAGTGACCCATTACCTAGATGAGTTACCTTAGGCTCTGGTGGTCTCAATAATTTTGCTGGGGGCAGTAGCTACAGGGCTGTCATACAGAGCAGCATAGGCCTTTGGCTGCAAGACCCAGGCCTGAATTTTTTTTTTTTGTAGAGGAGCATCTTGGAGGACTGACCTTTCTTTGGCCAGGCAGGCAAAGTAGGAAAATCACCCCAAAAGTATCCATAGGGTGAGCGGAGCTGTGGCAG
The DNA here is from genome assembly GCA_902168325.1 of Peromyscus nudipes. Taxonomy (NCBI): domain Eukaryota; kingdom Metazoa; phylum Chordata; class Mammalia; order Rodentia; family Cricetidae; genus Peromyscus; species Peromyscus nudipes. Next base: position 7,622 of record CABHPH010127804.1, on the reverse strand, counting down.
CATGGGGCAGTTCTGTCCAGTGGTTAGTATCACCACAGTCCAGGTTTAGTGGTCACATTCCATCTATCTTCTTTGGATACCTCAAGGATTCCTGCTAAGAGTAGCAGTTCTGTCTATTATGGAAGCTTCAATACTTTAAATGACATATTCTTCAGATCTCTGAAGCATTTGAGGACCATCTTTTAGATATCTGAATAGAAAAACTTTGCTTGTTTCTGGTTACTTGTTTTAGACTTAACTTTTACAACATATACAGGGTCTAAGTAAGTCTTATTCTTATAATTAATTGCTTTAATACTTAGCATGACTACAAGTATAATTCTAAACACATTGAAGAATTTGATCCTTTATAAGGTGACTAACCATGAAGTTATATTTCTTAATCATTTTTAACAGTTTATAATAAGTTAGTCGCTTTCATAAGACTAGGACTTTATGTTACATCCCTGTCAAGTTTGGCCTTAAAAATAATAATTTTGAGTTGAAGCTCTTCTAGCATCAAAATAAAACTTTTAATCATAGATACAGTCCATAGAGAGATTGGCAATGTTACTGACCCTTCTGTAGTGTACCATGGATAAACATGGGCTCAGTAAAGAAACCAAAATAGCCTTACCATGTGTGAAAGAGGAAAAAGTTTATTTCAAACTGCCAAGGCTGTCTTCAGGGAAAGCTGGGAGAAGAGACTGGGAAAATCTTTTGAGGGTTAAATAGGATAGGGGAAAGGCTTGTGAGCTGGGATGGAGCTTGTGAGCTGGGGTTATGGAGCTTAGAGGTTAGCATTGACCTTGATAAGTCAATAGGCACCACAGTCATGCATTAATGGAAGGACCACAAGTTCCTTTTGCCAGAGATAAGAAGGATGACTCCCTTTTTAGCAAGCAAGAACTTTCTTCGAGCCCCTGAGGGAATGGAGACTTTTGTGTATATGACTGACCTTGGGAAAAGTACTGTCTTGAGGGACCAGACATACAATTATAGAATATTGCAGAGATTTTTTTTGTATGATTTAGTTCATTCAAATAGCTAAAACATAAAGTGAGCAAAGATGAAACTAGACAAATACTACTGTGAACCTGAGTAGGCCTTAGGAATTTATAAATCTTGGTTATCAAATACACCTTTTTTTTTTTCTTGTTTTTCGAGACAGGGTTTCTTAGTGTATTTTTGGTGCCTTTCCTGGATCTTGCTCTATAGACCAGGCTGGCCTCAAACTCAAAGAGATCTACCCAGCTCTGCCTCCTGAGTGCTGGGATTTAATGTGTGTGCCACCACTGCTCGGCCAAATATACCTTATTTATCAAACATGTAAGAGCTAAAGTTGCATTTAAATTTTAATAACTATACCTAAAAGATCCATAAAACAAAAATGCCTCTGATCTGCAAGCCCCTTGCCAAAGGACAGATAGTTCCCGAAACGCTGGAGGCTATTGTTATAGGAAACAAGAAGTCACACGTTTTCACTCCCCTAAACAAGTTTATTTGACCTATCTGCACCAGATATGCTTGATCACAGGTGGGCAAGAGGTTTACAGGCAGGAAATATGTTAGGATGTATGCTTGTCTCTGACTGGATGTAGATAGGAGGTATGTAGGCAGGAAATACTTCAGAATGTACGCTTGGACCTGATGGAAAATGTGAACTGTGGGTTTGGCCTTTGAAGCCCCTGCAAACTGTGACTCAGGGCCATTTCCTAGAAACCCAGAAATAGACCTGGACAGAGATCATCCACCTGTCCAGTATTTAATTAAAGTTTGTTTCAAATTTGACTTTAAACTGTGGTAGTGGCTTTTTTCTTGACCGATGAGATCAACAATTTCTGGAGGTCCCAGCAAGATTCAGACCAGAAACCCAAATTCTAAAGCTGGACCTTCACTCTTGACCTCTGAGGCTGAGGGGTTGCTTCAGGAGGCAGGTACCTTGAGACATCCCAAGGCTCCAAGGCTGCTTTCAGTTTGAGTGAACTCTCATGCTAAGAAAAGCAGCCAGCATCTGCAGAGGCCTCCTGATGAGTCATAGTCTGGTTCTATTCTGTGGGATCCCTATCTGGGATATGGACAGGGTTTGATGGGACCTCAATATTCTCCTGTCCAGGGCAAATAGTGAGACTTCATCTGCCCACCTGATTCTGGTTCTGGTTGGAAAGTTTTGTTGGTTTCCCATGGAAAGTTTTGTTTGTCTTGTTGGGAAGTTTTGTCTGTTTCTCGAAAAAGTTGTGCCTCCCTGTTTTGTGGGAAAGTTTTGTCTGTGTTTTCTGGTGTGTCTGTAAGTTTTGTTGCAAGCATGGAGTTGAGACAGAAATGGGTGGGACATTTTTGCTGTCTCTGTTGCCTCCAGCTGCCATTCACCATCACTGCCGTGGCTGCTGTTATGGCTGGGCCTCAGAATTTATCTCTGAGCTCTCTGGTCACTGGATTTGGGTTAGCAGGAGCTCAGATGTCTTTTGGGTTTGGATAACATTACAATTGTTTTATGCTGTCTTATTTTAGTGGAAGGCTGGCTCTAGAGGTGAGTATGGCTTTTCCTTCTCTAGACCCAGGCATGCTTATTTAAAAGTTTCTTCTATGTCCTTTGTCAGTTGATCTGCCTGACACTGTGATGGGGAGAAGAAAGCAAAGCAGAACAGCCAGTAAAAAATTAGACTTGGTCTATGTCAACATTCTGTAACTCAAGATTTATAAGTTTATTTTGTTGGATATGTTTAAAAGTCTGTAAAATTTGTGAGGAAAGTTAACTTAAAACTAGTAACATGGAGTTGATAGTTAAAAATCTATGCATAGATAATCTTAAAGGAACCATGTGGCATGATTCCATTTGGAGATATAAGCAATATGTGGATTGCCACCATATTTAGGTAGCCACATGGCTGGCAACCATCTTTGCCAAGGCTGAAGAGGGCAGATGTCACATCACTTCACCATGTTTGGGCGTGTTCAGCCATCTTTGCTAGGGTTGGAGAAGATAAATGTCATATAACTTTGGCATCATCTTGATTAAAGGTGAGCGCATGGCATGGGCCTACTAAGGAGGCAACAGCAAGTATCCAAGATATTTTAGATTAGGATGGATTTTCATATGGTAATCCTGTCCTGTGCTGAAAACAAGGTTTATGGAAGATAGGATTTAAAAACAATACTTATTTAATAATGTATTAAAGGTGTAACATCATGCATTCATATGCAAGAATGTACCTTGTGCTGACAGCCAAACTTTGTGACATCAGAGTCACCCAGGTGGTATTTAAGATATGAAGAAGTCACATGTTTGCAAATGTGTGGCAGGGCTAGAGTTCCCAGAGAGCCCAGTTGTAATGATGGGCCCTAGCAGTTTTGGAAATGCTGGTGCCATGTGACAGTCACCAGAAACATCAGCCCTGATGACATGGAGCCAGCTGGGGTCTAGAAGCAGGCTGTGTATATCCTGCTGAGAGTGGAATCAAAGAGATGATCCAAGCCCCTTGAGAAAACCCAAAGCATTGCGAACGAACGCCAGATATTGAGCTTTGAATTGTTTGCACTGTTGGAAGTTGGTTTTACCTTATGCAGATAGTGACTGTGCCCTGTATCTTTTCTCTTGAAGTAAAAACAGTTACTGTATTTTTGATAATGCAGGAACACACAGTTGAGAGATTCTAAACTTTAAGAAGAAATTTTGGAGTTTTACAGAAAATTTAAATTAAAAAACCGAATAATTCTTTAAGGAACAACTTTTAAAATATTTAAATTTATAAGGCTATGGGACAGTTTAAGTTTATAAAATGTTTTATATTATTGGTATTTGAATTTAAAAAAAGTAAAAAGGTTAAAAATTAGGGCCACAATTATGAGTACCAAATACTGAACACCAGAAACTGGAATATTCCTATCTTACGATAGAGCAAGACAATGACTTGAGCAGTGTGGAAAATGGCTTGGATGGAGCAGCTTCTCAACGCATGCCCCTTTGTGGGGCAGAGGGTTGAAAGACCCTTTTTCAGGGATAGCCTAGGGCCACCTGCATGTTGGATGCTTGCACATAATAGCAGGAAAACTGCAGTTTTGAAATAGCAGCAGGAATGGCTTTATGGCTGGGGAGTCACCATAACATGGCTAACTGTGTTGAAGGGCGGCAACATGAGCAAGGTTGAGAACCACTGTTGTTGAGAAGGTCCTCCTTACCTTCATGCTTAAGAATGTATGTCTAGCCCCATTGCTTTTGTGAACTTTCTTAATCTTAAGCTACTTTGATAAACTGAGTCATATAGGAAACTGTTATATTCTGTAATGGTGTGCTATAAAAGGACCAGAAAATTTTCCAGTCTTTCTGCAGACTGTGTTTATGAGCTAAAAGTTTTATTTTGATACTATAAAAAGCTTAAATTCAGAAATTGTTATTTTTGAAGGCTCAAACTTAACAGAGATAAAGCTATAAAGTAATTTTCTCAAGGTCAGGCATTTAGACAAAAGCCCCCATCCCCTCAGGGGCTTGAAGAAAGTTCCTGCTTGCTAAAAAGGGAGTCATTCTCCTTTTCTCTGGCAAAAGGAATTTGTGACTCTCCCATTAACATATGACTGTGGTGCCTACTAACTTGTCAAAAGCATCGCTAGCCTCTAGGCTCTCTCAGTCCCTGCTCACAAGCCCTACACAGCAAATCTGAGTCCTACAAAAGCTAATAATTGTAAACTGTTAAAGATGATTAGGATATGCAATAGTCAATTACCTTATAAAGGATCAAATTCTTTAATGTGTTCAGAACTGTACTTGTAGTCATGCTAAGTATTAATATGATTAATTATAAGAAAAAGCTCTATTTAGCCTATATGTGTTCTCAAGGTTAATCCTAGATTTGTTTAGCTTAGATATACTTAACAGATAACGGTCCTCAAACTTTACAGAGATCTGAACAGAGGAAAAAAATGTTCATTTTTTTTTTACCCAAATTTATAGTCTTTGCTGCAACTCAAAAGCAAGCCTACTTCAGCTCATTACAGGTACCCGCTACCTGCTTTTTCTACAATGTGGATTTCAGTACAGCCTAGTAATGATAATATATCTAAAATATTTATCTCTTTTTGTAAATTAAAAATCATGTAAAATTTAAAGAATCTAGGGAGTCATAAGACTTGGATCCACCTTTCACAGGTCAAAAGGACTCTAGATAAGTACAACCTAAGTTTCCCCATCTGTCTATTCTTGAGGATGGGCTCTCTCCTTCCTGGTCTTGGGACTCCTCCCCTTCCCCCAACTACTAGGAGTATGGGTCTTAAAGTTCTAAATATAATATTTTCCTTCAAGTTCCTAAATTTTAACTTCTGTCCTAGTCTATATCTGTCTCAGTAGATTTCCACTTGGTTCACAGACACCATAAGGGAATCAACTGCTGACTATAAACTTGCTCCAAATGACTGTGGGTTTTGCACTTGCTGAAAGCTGATGTGGACCAGTCCAGCTGATGCGAATGCTCCCTGTCTGTTGAGCCGGGTCAGAGAACCAGACACTTCTGATGAATGCCCCATTGCCTGAACTCCCTCCTGGCCTTTGTCTAGCCTTCCAGCTCTCCTGACAACAGCATGCTAATTTCAGCAGGAAGTAGTTACAGAAGAGAATATGTCACCCTTTGTTCCTCAGCAGGCTGGAGTGTTAGATCAAAAGGAAATTTCCTAGCATAGGGAACAAAAAGTTACCTATAATGCCTATTGCCATACCAGGAAAGGTACCTGTTCAAACAAAATAGACCCTGATCCATGAACAGGTAGATTCATTAGCTGAAATAGTTCTACAATATAATTGGACACTCAACATGTTCTATGTAAAACAGAGAGGTTATTTTATAGCTTTAAGAGAAAAGTGTTGTTTAAACCACTTAGGAATCATTAGAAATAATCTTGCTGTACTCAAAAAAAAAATCATTGCTAAAAAAAAAAAAAAAAAGGAGACCTGAGATGAACTAAATAACTGGTCCCCATTCTCATTTCCATGTTCCTTCTAAATAGCAACTTTGATGTCAGCCATCACAGGGCCTTTGGCCCTTCTGCTTCTGCTAATTGTTGTTGCATATTGCATCAATGATACCTTAATTAAATGATAATTCCTGTCTGGTACCATTAAGCTGATGGTTATTAGATTCCAGTGTAAATAGGTACCCATCACAGAGTCAAGGATTTGACTCAGGATACAACTAAAGGGGTGAATGTGAGAGCCAAAGTCACATTTTAAGCTTTACTTACTAAGCCTAAGATATCCATAAAGCAAAAATACCTCTGATTTGCAAGTCCCTTGCCCAAGGACAGATAGTTCCTGAAATGTTGGAAGAATATTATTTATGGGAGATGACAAGTCACATGTTTTCACTCTCCTAGACAAGTTTGCTTCATCTGTCTGCACTGGATGTGGTGGATCACATCTGAGTGGGAGGTTTACAGGCATGAAATATATCAGGATGTATGCTTGCCTCTGATTGGATGTAGGCTAGAGGTATGTAGGCAAGAAATACATCAGGATGTGTGTTTGCCCCTGATTAGACCTGATGGGAAATGTGAATTGTGGGTTTGGCCTTTTAAGCCCCTGCCACCCATGACTTAGGGCCATTTTCTAGAAACCCAGAGATGGACCTGGCCAGAGCCCATCCACCTGGCCAGTATTTAATTAAAGCTTGCTTCAAATTTGACTTTAAACTGTGGTAGTGGGCTTATTCTTAACTGGTGGAATTAATAACATATCTTATATAAATTTTCTAGCAGCTTGGTGTTAAACATTTAGCAAAGATATACATAGTTAGACATACAACTTAAATCAGCTTTTGTTAATCTAATTAGATCTTTGTAGTTTTATATAACCTTAAAATTTAACTATCATATGCAATATATTCTAAACCAGAGTTGAATGACATAAATAGTATGTTGTAACAAATTAAAACTCCTATAAATAGGTTTCAATTATAAGCCTTTTGCTGTAAGTTTTAAGCCAAATTTTGCTAGAGATTTTATAGATTCTTTACCCATACCCAATAAATTTACAAATCACTCCTGAGATAAAGACTGTCTATGCAATAG
>CABHPH010127800.1:22616-57309 GCA_902168325.1 Peromyscus nudipes | reverse complement strand
CTCTCTCTCTCTCTCTCTCTCTCTCTCTCTCTCTCTCTCTCTCTCCTCTCCACATGCTTCTTCCCCAGGCCTGGTTCTTTTGTTCCCCCCTCTCCTAATAAAGTTCTGATAGTGGGTTTTGTCTTGGCTTGTGCCTCATGACCTTTCCGCATGGTAACCAGCACCACTTATCATTTTTTAAACCAACAATGAGCCCTCACATAACCTCTAGAACTCTACTTAATAAAAAAAATCTACCCTCTGAAAGTGATTAAACTGATTTATTGGTTTACATTTGTATTTCTTTCTATCAGCTTATGTATTGTTTTAGATATCTGTAAACAGAGGGAGTCCTATCAATACTTGGAAATTTTCCTGGCTCTCTAAATTACTGGCTCCTTCAGGAGCATTGGCGTAGGTTTAGAAATGTTTGCAGTATTCATGTTGTAAAAACCGTAACAATTGTTTAGATATGAAACAGGATCACATGTTTGAACACTTGGTTCCCAGCGGGTGGCGCTGTTCGGGAAGATGAAGGAACTTTTAGGAAGGAGGAGCCTTATGGGAGGAAGTTGATCACTGAAGACAGGCTTCCAGGTTCAGGGTCTGTTTGTTTTTTTCCTGGGTACTCCTTCCTGACAGCTGATGTAATGTGTGTGACCAGCCAGCCTCCTGCTACTGCCATTACACCTTCCTGACCATAATGGAGCAACCCTTGAAGTGTGAGCCCAAACTAAAACTTTCTCCCTCAGTTGCTTTTGTAACTTTCATTTTGTTTTGTTTGTTGTTTTTCACCAGAAGAAACTAACATAGTGATATTTAGGGTTCATTCCAGTGTGTGTGTGTGTGTGTGTGTGTGTGTGTGTGTGTGTGTGTCTGTGTGTCTGTGTGTGTGTGTGTATGTCTGTGTGTGTGTGTGTGTGTGTGTGTGTATGTGTGTGTGTGTATAAAGGCTTTTTTAAGATTGACATTTAAATTTAATAAATAGAAAAATGTAAAAATAAGAAAAAATTTACAAAAATTAAAGTGGTATTTCACTGTGGTTTTGATTCACATTTCACTCATGAATTATAAGATTGAAAAGATTCTATATTTTTAAGTATTTGGATATCTTTTTATCACATTCTATAGTTTGTTTCTAGTCTTTTTTAAAAAATTTATTTTAAAAGATTTTAATTTTATTTTATTTATTTTAAAAGATTTATTTATTTTTATGTAATGTGACTATCCAGTTGTTAGAGCATCATTTGCTTAAGAAACTAGAGTTTCTAAAATAGACAGACACACACTGGAATGGTCTTGGCACCAGTGTTGAAAATCACTTAATCATACATATTTGAGTTTATTTCAGGATTCAGTTCTATTGAAATGATCCATGTTCATCCTAAGCCAAAGTCACACTGCTTTTGATATACTTCTTAGTATGTTTTAAAATAAGACTGCATGTGCATTTATTTCGTTTTTCTTTTCAGTATAGTTCAATGTGGATATGGCAGAGTTTATACTGAAGCTGCACATATTTGGAAGAGCTTGACCATCCCAACATTGCCTTCCAGAGTGTGAATGTTGGATGGATTTCCATTTAAAGAGACTTTCCCCAATTTTCATCAACAATGTTTTGTAATGGTCAGCATACAATTCTTTCACCTCTGTTGTGGACTGAATTTCTCAACTCAAAATTTGTATGTTAATACCTAATCACTTATGTTTTGGTATTAAAAATGGAATGCTGGGAAGTGATTAGAATCCATATCAAAGAAACACCAGGGAGCTACTTCCTTCTTTCACTATGTGTGGTTGGTGAACACAGCAAAAAGATGTGATCCATGAAACACAAAACAGGATAAGGTATAATGTGAAATATTTCTAATCATTCCTGACTCATATTGCTGAGTTCCTGAAACTACTGAAATTTTCTGCTTGACAGGAATAGCTTTTGGGATACACAATGAACCTCCATGATAACTCTTGAGTTACGCTAATGATGTTGCTTATGTTGAAAACCGTTATAGACTTAGAATGGACATAGTCGTTATAAAGATCAAGTAGTCAGAGAACTGGAGCCAACAAATGATACTGGAGAACAGGGTTCATAAATATTCTAAATAAGATGTAGTGTTGTTAAACACGTATTGTTAAACACATGCAGGTTTGGAGGGTGGCCCTCCAAGAGAGGGCACTGGAGCACTAAAGCTTCACAGACCCTTTCTTGTCAACACTTGTCTTCTCCATTTCTGTGACGGGCTGTCCATGAATCCTTTAGAATAGGTTGATGAGTGCTAACCAGCGTTTCTCTGTGTGCTGTGAGCCATTCTAGCAAATTACTTAGACTGAAGTAGTGAGTTACAGTAACCCTTTATTGGGTTTGTTAATAATATCGGTGGTAACACACCTACTTTCTGCAATATAAAGTAGGGGAAGTTTTATAGCATTGAGCCTTTGAACTTGTGGGTTCTGATGCTGCTTTTTGGTGTATAGTGTCAAAATGGAATTGAATTGCTGTGGATATCATTCTGTATCAATAAAGCGCTGATTGGCCGGTAGCCAGACAGGAAGTATAGGCGGGACTAACAGAGAGGAGAATTGAGGGAACAGGAAGGTAGAGGGGAGACAGCCTGGAGCCGCGGCCAGGAGAAGGAAGATGTAAAGTACCGGTAAGCCACGAGCCACGTGGCAAAGTAGAGATTAATAGAAATGGGCTAAATATAAGAGTAAGAGCTAGACAATGATAGGCCTGAGCTAATGGCCAAGCAGTTTAAATAATGTAAGCGTCTGTGTGTTTATTTTATAAGTGGGCTCGGAGACTGGCGGGACTTGGGAGCTCGGAGACTGGCGGGTGGCAGAGATTTGTCCTGACTGTGGGCCCGGCAGGAAAACTCTAGCTACATTGAATTATAACACCTCCATTGGTCTATTAAAGACTTGCTGAATACGTAGAGACCCTCTCTCTCTCACACACAGAGCCGTAGAAGTTTTGCATGTTGACTATGAGAACAAAAAGGAAATAGGTTCCGCCTTTTACATAAGTCTTCCCCAAACACCAAATCATGGTAATCCTAGCATCCATAACTGAGAAACAAATGTCAATTTTTTAAGTCAACATTATGGAGTAACATAAATATATAGGTATATATTTATGAAACTCCTGTTTAATTTTATTCTCAACTATTTTGTTCTTTTTTGGTTGTTATTATAAATGGAATTGTTTTCTTGAATCCTTTTTGGTTTTGTGCTGTTATATAAAATACAGTTCCATGTTTATTCCTTATAACTTTTCTGAATTTATTAGCTAATAGCTTTTATTTTTTTGGTTTGGGATTCTTTGGTATGTGCTACACTTAGAATCACGATATCTATGAAAAAAGATAATTTTACTATTTCCTTTTGGACCTAAATGTATTTTTCTTGCCTAGTTGTCTAGCTGGCCTTTCTAGGATATTGTTAAATAACATTGACAAATGTGGGTGTCTTTGTTTTGCTTTTCATCTCAGGCTGAAAAACTTTTCATTTTCTATATGATGTTAAATGGATTTGTTGAAAATGTTCTTTTTAACACTGAGTAAATTCCTTACTGGTCTTTTTTTTAATTTAATTTATTTTATTTTACAATATAATTCAACTTTACTCCTTACTGGTCTTAACTTTAATTTTTTTTAATCACAAAAGACTATTGAATAGCATCAGTTATTTGTGTAAATGAAATGATCCTTCTTTGTTTGTTTTTGTTTAACCTGATTTACCTGAGATTTCAGTTGCAACAATTTGCAAGTCTTCACACTTCTCTTGCTTTTTCTCTTGTATTTATTTTCATTTCGTAGAAATTGGTTCAGCAAGTGACAAACTTATTGCTATCCAACTGTCAATTTACATGCCAAACAAGTCCAGAGGAATGACCTTGTTAAACTGCTCCAGTTGTATTTTCTTTTCTTTACTAACATGATTGTGCGAGTCTTGATTTATACCAAACTATGAAAGTTTGTGGCCCAAACAAACAAAACAACTTATTTGCACGTTTGGCCTCGTATTTAGACACAATACAGATGCAAACAGAGCTGGGAAAAAAAATGGCTCCATCTGCTCTTGTCAGAAGGTATTCTTTGTCCTAAAGTGTGATAAGGCACATACCCAATTTCAGTTGAATTTTCCACTGAAGATTTCATTCACTTCTGGCAACACTTGGCCATGCTCTAAGGCTATCTGTTCCATGGTAATTTACTGGGGTAGGGAGCGGGAGAAGAGCTGTTGAATGAGATGAAATGTTCAGTGCGATATAAAATAGTAATAAGATTGTATGAAGATTGAAAACCAGAGAGATTTTGACATTCCTTTCCTATTCCATTGGAAACTTTATCACGTTCTTGGATCTTTTATACATTTTGAGAAAGTAGACAATTTGTGATCCACAAGTATAGAAATTCAGAAGCAGACCATGCTGAATGCAGTCCGATGGGTCAGTGCTTCCAGGAACTCCCCAGTTCCCTGAACCTTCTTTTGTTTTAATATTTATTTATTTTATTGTATGCATGTAAGTGTTTTGCTTGTGTGTTTTTCTGTGTGTTCCACCTGTGCATGGTGCCTGAGGAGGTCAGAAGAGGGCGTTGGATCCCCTGGAACTGGAGTTATGGGTGGTTTTGAGCCACCATATTGGTGCTGAAATCGAACCCAGGTCTTCTGCAGGAACAAGGGGTCTTAACTGCTGAGCCATGTCTCCACTCCCACCCTAGGCTTTCTTGTTTACTTTATTATAAAAGAGGGGAAATAACTCTTTATAGAGCAGATGGATATTTAATGTGACAGAAACCATTTTATTCCCTTAAACTTTATTTCTTTTAACCTTTGTACATCTCTTTCAAGTATTGAAACATGTTTGTTTTCTTTGAGAATAGAGTAGAGCACAGAATGGAGCTAGTGCTGTTGTTCCAAGTACCACTGAGAAGTATGGGGAATCTAGGAAGGAGGTTCACTTGAGCTCAGGGTCAGAGTGAAGATGGATACAATGCAAAGCAAAGGAGTAGTTAGCTATATGCAGACACATTCACATGGCCAAATTCAGTGAATGCTTGCTGAGAGAAGAGAAAAATGGAAGCCCCGGTCTCCCCCTATATAGTAATGTGACTTTCATTTTAGAAGTTCTAACCAGTAGATTTGTAAGAACCTTGTGAACAAGAAATACAAATATTCTGATTAAAAGAGATAGCACTGAGTCTGCTTTTGAGTGTCCATTGCCACCAGCAGCAGCCTGAGCGAACAAACACAAACAAAGAGCACTTCCAACCTGTCACCAGGCATGGATGCTGAGAGTCTTTCCTTCATAATAAAACAATTACACTTAGTGTTCACCAACCTCAAAAACAATAATCTCAAATAAGTCCCCATACCAGACTGAAGACATGTTTTCCTTCTCTACTCATTTAATATGACAAACTCAAAGACTTGCCAAACAAGAATGCACAAGAAGCCCTAATAATTAAAATTGGGTTTTTAGCAAAGCCTTTTACATTTTCTCCAAGTACTCAATGATTAAATATTTATCAACTGACTCCAAGAACTGTGCTAGACCAGTGCTCTGTGTACTTACGCCTGGGCCCCCAGGGCATTTGCATTGGTAACAAGCTGCATGACTGTTGTGGGATTTGAGGTGCCTGATGTTCAAGAGCTCTGCTAGCTAGCATGCACACAGCTGGCCATTCACCTGGCTTCTTGCATTATGAAAGGAAATAAGAAAAGTACCATGGGTTCCTTGTGCTGTCCTTGGCCCAGGATGCACCATCAATCACGTATTTCCAAGAGCATCAGTGAAGGCAGCAAGGCTTTCACTGGGGCCACAAGAACAAGCAGCTCTTGTCAGTTCTAAAGCTCATTAAGAAGTAAGTGGATGCAGCACACAGCATCCACTTTAAATGTGAATGTGGTAAACTGACAACAGGTATAAATGGGATACATTGCTGCCCTGTGGGGTTTTTACTGCTGTCATTTATAAATCCTCATTATAAAATGCTGATCTTATATTCACTTAATTGCAATTTAAAAATATGTGTGTGTACAAGTACAGACTGGTCTTAATCTAAATAAAATGGTCAAGTTATAACAATTAGTGAACAGAATGAAAGCTGCTGCTCTAAGCCAGGTTACAAACCAAGCCACTCATCATAGAGAACATTAACATAGTTATTTCCAGTGTAAGTACCAGTTCTCCACCTCCAGCACTGTGTTAACTCTTTTGCTAAAAGTGGTTCCTTCAAAAAGGAGATAGAGCTTTAGATCACAACTGCTTAACTTCTGAAAACTTTTTCTTGAAAAAAGAAGTCTTTCCAAAGTAGAAGATCTTAAACTATCTGCCATGGTCTTCTCTCTTCATGACCTGGAAATATTTTATGAGCACACTCCATGCCATGCTGAAAGCATCCAGACAGGGTGAGATGGAGGGCATTTGGGCCCTGCTCAGTCTGTCCTTTTGTGGAATGATACAAAGGTCGCTGAATAACCTTGACAGCAGAGCTACAATGGCCTTTGGACAGAAAATTATTTATTGAATTGAAGCTAGTGCTCCTTTTCCAAGTGGTAATCTAGCCCTCTAAAATAGTGGATCTCAACCTGTAGGCCACAACTTCTTTGGGAGTTGCATATCAGATATCTTGCATATCAGATAATTACATTATGATTCATAACAGTAGAAAAATTACAGCCATGAAGCAGCAATGAAATAATTTTATGGTTGGGGGATCACCACAGCATGAGGAACTGTGCTAAGGGGTTGCAGCATTAGGAAGGTCGAGAACCGCTGGTCTAAAACGTCATCTCTTTTCTGTTGTTCACAATGACTGTCACAACATACTTCTAAGCTGGATTGTAGGTGGTTAGCAAATATTTTTGAAACCTTGTGAATCACTGGAGGACATTACTGGGTGTGTTTTGCCTTGTGTTTCGCTTGCTTGTTTGTGGAGGAGGGAAGAGTTGAGCTACTGATCACTATATAACCCAAGTTGGCCTCAAACTTGCAAATTTCTCCTCTGTCTCTTGAGTGCTGAGATTGCAGGTGTGTGCCAACATGTTGACATTGCGTGTTCTTTAAATTCAACAATGGCTTTGAGTTTTCACTGACAGAATAGTCCAATCTGCAGAGGAGGTTAACTTGATTCTTCCTGTAGAGATGTATGGCAGACAGTATAATGAATGACCTTCTCCTTTAACGTTGTCCACAATCTAACATGTCTTGTCTCCACGAATGTATTGTTATTCTTTTTTTTTATTCTTTTCTCATGTATTACATCCCAACCACAGTTTCCTCTTCCTCCCCTCCTGCAGTCTCTCCCTCTACCTCCCTTCTCCCCCAGATCCACATCCCCCCTTTACCTCCCCCTCAGAAAAGAGTAGGCCTCCCAGGGACATCAATCAAACATGACATAATAGGCTACAATAAGACCAGGCACATACCATCACATCACAGCAGTACAAGGCAACCTATTAGGAGGAAAAGGGTCCCACAGCAGGCAAAAGAGTCAGACAGGCCCTGCTCCCACTGTTAGGAATCTCTCAAGAACATCAAGCTATTCAGCCATAACATATATGTAGAGGATCTAGTTCAGACCCCTGTAAGCTCCCTGATCACTACAAGCACCAATGAGTCCTCCACCAGTTGATTCTGTGCGCTATGTTCTCATGGTGTCCCTGTCCACTCTGGTTTCTCTGATCCATCCTCCCTGTCCTCTGCAGGACTCCCTGGGCTCCACCTAATGTTTGGCCTTGGGACTCTGCATCTGCTCCCATCAGTTGCTGGATGAAATCTCTCTGGTCTGTGTATGTATTGCTACCCAACATGGTAAGAAGATTTTGCAGAAGCGATTCTTTTAAGCATTTCAAGATGGGGTGACTACTTTCATTGTCCAGGTGGACCCATTTAAACTCAGAGTCCAGGACAACATGTGTTGACCCTCTGATAGTTTACAGACTTTCAAGTTTAAACAAAACCTCGAAGTATAAAATGCACATATTTTATGTTCCATTTCATATTAAAAGTCTCTGCAGAATATATTTCAAAAACTCCAAATTCAAAACTCCAAA
Organism: Peromyscus nudipes; assembly: GCA_902168325.1. Lineage (NCBI taxonomy): Eukaryota > Metazoa > Chordata > Mammalia > Rodentia > Cricetidae > Peromyscus > Peromyscus nudipes. The sequence goes on along the minus strand of CABHPH010127800.1, from coordinate 49,269 downwards.
TTTTGAATAAGGATTTTAATGCTACACTTTATATTTATATTCATGTGTACATTCAGTACTTCAAGGGGTTTGAGACCAGGGCTCTGTATGGTAGGGAACTGAAGCAAAAGAAATAGTGGTTATATAATTTTTTTTGCAAAAGAATAGCTATGTGACTTACTGAACCTTAGCATAGAACATTCCAATTCTGAAAAGAAATCATTTGTAGGTGTTTTTCTGTTTGTTCCTATATCTTTTCCAGTATTCTCTTGAGCCAAGGGTGCATTTGCAAGGACCTCATTTATCTCAGTTGTAAATGTAAAAAAAAAAAGATTTTAAATAATTCCTAAGGTCACTTTTAGCTCTAAATCTCCACATACCATCATTATTTCATCCTAACAACAAAATATATTGAATGTCATGCTTCTCTTAATTCTTTTAACACTCATTTGGTGACAGCTATGTGTCAGACATTGTTCTAGGCTCAGAGATATGGTGCTTAGGAGCAGGCTCTAATGTGATTGCTTTGAAATGCTAGTAGAATGTGACAGCAATAAACAGAATGTAATTAATATAACTATGATATCAACTTACCTAAGTGCTACAAAAATAAAAATGTTTATCAGAATGAAGAGAAAAGTAAGAATCCACTCCAAAATGGCACGAGGCTCTCTTTTAAAATTAACTGTTCTTTATCAGAAGCTTTCTATGGTCTTTAATATTTTTCACATGGTATGTTTTTATATGTTAATTTTTCAATTATAGTCCTTTGTCTTCTTGAGTCTGCTTTTAAATGAAGTTCCTTCTGAATTATCCTGAAATGTAACTAGCTGGATACTCTCAGAGGAATGAAATGTGCTGTCGATTCTATTAGGATTTCTACTGTTCATAAACTCATAGCAAGATGCTAGTATTATGACTATTGATGTTTAAAGCAGTAATCTAGCCATTTAAACATTATGTTTACAATCGTATTTCCTCTTGCTGTTGTTTTTTCGGGCATTGCTAGCCCCAGAGATCCATGCTCATCAGAGAAGAATGCAGGTGTTGTACCTGGACCTCCAGAGCCTCTGTGCCCTGGCCCTAACTGAACAGTCCAGCAGAAAATGCAAATGTGAGCCAAGATGACCACATTCCCATGTTTTTATCTAAGGACTCGGGCCTTTAAAATAAAGGGTCTGAGAAGCAAAAAGGTGTGACAGCTGTGTCTTGAAATGACAGTTTTGTCCAGATAAAATGTTTGGCACCCACACTCGGGTATAGAACAATGAGCTTGCTGACTCTCCATTGACTGCCTCCATTTTGGTTCTGGGAGAGAACCTATTATTACTTAAGCACAAAGAAAGCAGAAGCCTGGAGGGGACTCCTTTATTCTTTCTACTTCTGGCTTTTGCCACTGTTCCTTCCCACCGACATAGCCGGAGTGCCATTGACCCCTTGGGTGTATTTATAGCTGAAACTCTGACATGGCTCAGCTACACAAAGTGCATGCCTTAGATCAATAATATTGTTATTGTTCAGTTATCTTCAGGCCTGGGTTGCTTACGGCTTCTATGGGACAAAAGGTAAGGGTATGGGGAGGAAATGAATAGTACAGTTTGCATGTTTTCATTGTGGTTGTAATGAATATGCTGTGGGTGCCTGTGTCTCAAAATGTTAACAACATCTGAGGCTTTAAACAGAACCAGAACAAAAGACAAGGATCAAGTTCAAGTGAAGGTTGTATTGATACATGAAGAAGTTCAAGATCTGTGCTGGCCATTAGCTATATGTGACTTTTGAGCACTTTAAAACGTGGCAAGTTTAAGTTAAAAGGTGCACTTAGCTTAAAGTAATCCTCAAACTTCAAACCGGTATAAAATAAGGCAATAACTTCATGCTGTAATTATATTTTAAATAGCCTAGACTGATAAAAAAAAATCTATCATTAAAATTACCTTACTCCTTTCTTTGTACTTTTGACTGGAGCTATTAGAAAACTTGAGATTGCCTCTAAGACTCCCACTGTCTACCGAATAGCATTGCCAGCAGATACTCCAGAAGGATATAGCCCCTTCATTAATAAAGGGGAAACACTCAGCCTTTGATGAGTCCTAACAGACTGGCTAGGGTGAATACTGAATAACTGTCAATGTAAAGTCCCACAAAATTCAGCCACGCTGAATGAAGACTCTGCTTAGCTGCCGCTTCCCCCCCCCCCCCCCGCCCCAATCCCTGCCCCATCCTAAAGCAGCTCATGTGACGATGTCTTTCCCATCTCAGACCTTCTGCTCCCCGAGAAGTACATTAGTGTTTTAATTCTAGAGCTTTGGTCTATCCCGCTCAAAGGAGAAATGAATGACAAAATGTCATACCGTCATTTAGATAGGTATCATGACCTCTTGTGAGGGCTTTACCTAGATGCCAAAATTAAACATACTTATTTTAGGTTATTTATATATAACTTTAAGGTCTGGGGAAAATCTGGGGGCAGTCTCAAAATCAACACTGAACACATGTCATGTTACACAGTTTGCAATATGCCATGTCACAGAATGATATCCCTCCACATGTGTAACTGTACAGTAGCACTACGTACCCATTGGGAATATGTGTGTTCCTTTCCAAAATAACTCATTTTACTATTTATTTATAAATCCAGCTTCATTTTTCATTATGGTACGTGTTACTATCTGGCATTTTAATGTACATATTCATTGTCAAATAACATTAGTTTACATAGACATATTCTGCATAATGCAACATTATAGAGAAACAGAGGCTGTCTTATCTGCTGTTTTATCCTTCCACGAAGAACAGTGTTGTTGCTGTGACTAAATGACTGAGGAAGATAGCCTAAGGCAGGAAGGGTTAATGCAGCTCACAGCTCAAGACTGCAGTCCACCATGATGGGGAAGCCATTGCAGCAGGAGCCCAAGGCAACTGGTCATGGGTCTGTTGTCAGGAAGCATCTTCTCCTTTAGGACAATCTGGGGTTCTTTCCCATGGAATGTTCCCCATAGTTAGGGTAGGTGTTCCCATGTCAATTAACTTTAACTGTACTATCACTTGGACAGGCCCAAAGATTTGTCTTCTAGGTAATTTTGTTTTGCATGCTCATATTTATTGAAGTAAATGATTAGTAATTTTTATACTAGTTACTTAGTTAGATGAAGCTTCACCATAGCCAGGACTGATTCCCACAGACACGAACAACTTAAAAATAGCCTTAAATGGGAGTGATTGCTACTTTATCTGATCAACAAAATGCGTCTATGTACCAGGAAGACCCTTTCCCTACTTGGCAAAGTCCTAATTATCATTACCCTCAAATACACAGTTGGTATATTAGCCAGAATGTCTATATTCCAACGTTTAAACTTTTTTACTGGAATTATATTTCAGTCTAAAGTGGCTTCAGAGATAATTTTTTTTCATATAAAATCTATTTACTTTTAATCATATTTTTATTATTTAAAACAATTTTTAAATTTAAATGTTTTTATCTTATTCTCCTCCCTCCCAAGGCCTTCCAGATCCTCCCTGCTTCCCACCCAACTTTAAGTTCTTTCTCAATAAACAAACAAAAACCCAACAACAAAAAAAAAACCAAACCAAGAAAACAAACAAAACCACACCCGAAAGGAAAGAAAAAAAATCTACCAAACTATAACTAAGTAATAGCACACAAAAAAACTGTGGAGTCCAGTATATGTTAGTCAAGTATTCCTGCCCATGAGGCCTGTCCTGGAATGGCAGATATACCCAGTGCCACTCTATTGGAGAACACTAATTTCCCTCTCCCAGCAAGTATAAGTGACAGTTCAGTTGCTAACCTTTACCCTAATGGCTAGGTTTTTGTTCGTTCATTCGTTCATGTTTTTAAATATGACTAAATAAAATATAGTAAGATAAGACAAAAAACTTTCACACTGAAATTGAACAACATAAACCAACAGAAGGGAAAAAGCCCAAAAGAAGGCACGAGAATCAGAGACCCACTCATTCACACGCTCAGGAGTCCCATAAAAACACTGAACTAGAAGCCATAATATCTATGCAGAGGACCTGGTGCAGACTGGTGTAGGCCCTGTACATGCAGCTTCAGTCTCTGTGAGTTCATAGGAGCTTTGTTCACACTCATTCCGAGGGCCTTGTTTCCTTGGTGTCCTCCGTCCCCTCTGGCTCTTACACTCTTTTCTCCTCCTCTTCTGTGGCTTTCCCTGAGCTCTGAAGGAAGGGATTTGATTGAAACATTCCTTTTAGGGCAGAGTGTTCCAAGGTCTCTCATATGCTTCCCAGTGTCTGGCTGCAGGTCTCTATATTTGTTCCCACCTGCTGCAGGAGGAAGTCTCTCTGATGACAGCTGAACCAGGCTATATGAGTATAGCAGAATATCATTAGGAGGCATTTCATCACAACTTTTTTCTTCTTTTTTCAGACCAGTGCTATTTGGTTTTACCCTAGGTCCTTGAGCTATCTTGACTCAGATTCTTGGTCACCCAAGCAGTGTCAGGTATGAATTCCATCTCGTGGGCAGGCCTTAAGTCAAATCAGTTTGGCGTTGGTTATTCCCATGAGCTTTGTGCCACCATTGCCCTAGCATATCTTGCAGGTAGTACACCATTGTAGATTAAGGACTCCTGTTTCTCTTTTGATAGTGTGCAGGATACCTTCCTATACTAAAGATGCTGGAACAGAGGAGTGAAGGCTCTATGTAGGCACTGGCTCGACATCTCCATCTTCAATGAGTTTGTGTAGGTGTTGTCTTCAGCAATGGGGCCTTGCTGTCAGTTTGTGGACAGCAAATTGTTGTCTTTGGCAACAGCCTGGATTGTTGGGGATTCTCATAGGACCCCTTTATCCAACAACTCAATTAGGTATAACCCAATCCTGGTACTGGAAGCTTCATTTGGGGACAAAAGCTGGCCAGCTAGATACATGTCTCCTGACTATATGGCAATTTCATTTAGATCATCTTTATGGTAGATGAATTTCTAAACAGTCTTATTAAATTAGAAACACAGAGCCAAATACAGGGGTGAAAGCCATAGAGATCAAAGTGATAACCATCCACTAACCTTAACTCACCATGTCACTATAGCTTCCCAAGAGAGCCTCTTCCTGTCTAACCTGTGCCTTTATTGCCGTGCTGTTCTGCCTTCTCATTGGCTCTTAACCCAGCCACCTCACTTCCTCTTCGCTGTCTGTCTATATAGACCTCCAGGTCTCTATGGTTGGTACTGGGATTAAAGGGATGTGTCACCACCCTTGGCTGTATTCTTGAACACACAGAGACTCTGCCTGCCATTTGATCAGATTAAGGGCGTGTTTATGGCTGACTATGACCTCTGATCTCCAGGCAAACTTTATTTATTAACATACAAATAAAATATCACATTTCAGCACAAATAAAATATCACCACCTTCATGTGCATACATTTTAGGAAGCTTCTACTGTATTAGGTTTCCATACTACCCCTCAAATGCCCCTTAATTTTAGCTGCCTCTCTCCTATTCCTTCCCATAATCACCTCTTCCCTTTCCCTCTCCACCTGATCCTTCAGTTCCAGCCCCTACTCATTCATATATATCAGCCTATTTATTTACCTTTCCTAAAGAGATCTATCTGTTCTCTCTAGAACCTTACTCTATGCATACCCTCTGGAGTTCTATAGATTGTAGCTTGGTTGTCATTGGCTTAACAGCTAATATCCACATATAAGTGAATGCTTACCATACTTGTCTTTCTGAGTCTGTAATACATCATTCAGGATGATTTTTTTTTCTATTCCATCCATATGACTGCAAATTTCATAATGTCATTTTTTTTGATAGCTGAGAAATGCTCCATTGTGTAAATGTACTCCATTTTTCTCTTCTATTGAGGGGCAATTGCTGTTTTCTGTTTCTGACTCTTATGAGTAGAGTAGCAACGGACTTGGTGAAGCAACTGTCTCTGCGGTAGGATGAGTATTCTTTGAATATATGTGCAAGAGTGGTATGCCTTGATCTTGAGGTAGATTGATTGCCATCTTCCTGAGCAACTGCCTCACTGATTTTCATAGTAGCTGTACATATTTGCACTCTCACCAGCAATGGATGAGTGTTCCACGTAATCTGCATCCTTGTCTGCATGAGTTGTCACTTGTTTTATTGACCTGAGCCATTCTGATAGATGTAAGATGAAATTTCAAAGCAGTTTTGATTTGCATTTTCCCAATGGTGAAGAATATTGGACATTTCTTTGCGTTTTTCAGGCATTTGAATTTCCTGTATTGAGAGTTCTGTGTTTATATCTGTAACCAATTTTTTAATTGGCTTGTTTTCTTGATATCTAACTTCTTGTTTTCTTTACATATTTTGGATATTAGCGCTCTTTCATGTAGGCAGTTGGTGAAAATCTTTTCCCATCCTTTCAGGATGACAAGATTTGCTATCACAAATAGTATCTGAATTAAATGTGTCTTCTACATTTCAGAGTATCTGTTGGTGGTATGAAGAGAAATTTTCTACCTGGATATTTCATAAAAGTAGCAAAAGGAAAAACATCTATTCAACTATATAAACATTTTTTATTCACAAAAATGTTTTAAAGTAATAATTAGCTTAGGTATTTTCTCTGCCCTTCGCTATTTTCTTGGGTTTGCTCTTCTATAGTCTCACAGAAGGATTGCTGTGCCACTCTGCAACTTAACTTCTCTTCCTTGGCATCTCTATGCATAATGCTAAGCACCTACTACTTTTGCACTGATTGCTTAATCCATTCTCTAAATCCATCAGCCACTTTGTCTTCATCAAAGGACTGTTTCAGCAGGCAGCGGTGGCACACATCTTTAATCCCAGCACTTGGGAGGCAGAGCCAGGCGGATCTCTGTGAGTTCGAGGCCAGCCTGATCTACAGTGCAAGATCCAGGACAGGCACTAAAACTACACAAAGAAACCCTGTCTCAAAAAACCAAAAGTAAAAAAGAAAGCAAAGGACTGTTTCATATGTCCCCACAGGTGCTAGCAAATGGTTAAGAGGTACCCATAAAGGTTCCCTGCCATCTTATAGCTAGACTCCCCGTATAGAAGACCACAGTGTAACTGATGGAAATCATAGTCCATGGTTTTTAGCCTCTTTAAAAGCATCAGAAATGTAGAATGAAGCACACAATTTCCCTAAGTTCCCAATTCATTTCTTATACTTATCTCAGGACAACAGCTTTCTACACTATATCCAGATATCCTCAAGGTAATGCCCTGAGATAATATTCATTTTTTCCAAGACTTTCATGAAAGATAGTTTTCATATTCATATTTTTGTTTAGTCTCACCTCTATATTATTAGGAAGATAATTACTGTTTCAGCTTCAATTGTAATTCATTAATTTCTATTTCTTTTTTCTCTTTATTATTTTTTTAAGATTCCCCTTTCATTCCTCTTCCCACTCCTCCCAGCCTCCTCCCTCCCCAATTCACCTCCATCCCCTCCTCCAAAAGGGTAAGGCCTTCCATGGGGAGTCAGCAAAGCCTGGTACATTCAGTTGAGGCAGGACCAAGCACCTCCCCCCTGCATCAAGGGTGAGCAAGTCCCACCCTAGGTAATGGGCTCCAGAAAGCCAGCTCATGCACCAGGGATAAATCCTGATCCCACAGCCAGGCCCCCCTCAAACAGAACAAGCTACACAACTGTCTCCCACATGCAGAGGGCCTAGTCCTGTCCCATGCAAGTTCTACAGCTTTCTGTCTAAAGTTTGCGAGTTCCTACAAGCTTGGTTCAGTTGTCTCTGTAGATTTCGCCATCATGAACTTGACCCTGTCTTGTTCTCTTCAACTGCATTCCATCCAGTAGCTTGGCCTGGTGCTTGGCTGTGGACCTCTGCATCTGCTTCCATCAGTCTCTGGATGAAGGCTCTATGACGACAGTTAGGGTATTCACCAATCTGATTACAGGGGTAGGCCAGTTCAGGCACCCTCTCCACTATTGCTAGTAGTCTAATCTGGGGCCATTCTTGTGGATTCCTGGGAATTTCCCTAGCACCAGGTTTCTCCCTTATCCCATAATGTCTCCCTCTATCAAGATATCTTTTTCATTGCTCTCCCACTCCATCCCTCCCCCTGCTTAGACTGTCTTATATAACCTGACTGCCTGAAGACCACTAAAATAAATCAATGTCCATGAGAGATATCTCAAGGACCCAAGCTGAAGGAGAAGTACTTTAAGGAATCGGGGCTTAAGCAGGAGCCTGCATCTGCTTGAGTTAGATAGGTAATGAGGAGGGAGCTCTTGGACAGAGTTCAAAGCTGTGCTCTGGGTAGAATGGCCGAGTGGTTGCTCTGCTCACTAGGATGGCAAGGAGTAGGCAGTAAGTTGTGCTCCTTTTTCATGTGATAGATATTCTAGGACATATTCTCATTGAGCACGTGTTCTCTTCTATCAGCACTGCACTGGCTCGTCAGCTGCCAAGGTTCCAATTCAAAGCCCTTTGTGCATCTCAGTAACAACTAGAAAACAAACTCACCACCTTTCTCTCTCAAAATCACTCCTTCACCTCATGTTCTCACCCTTAGGGAATTTTCTTATCATTTAATAAAAATCTAAAAATATGTTATTTCTGATCATTCACCCTCACCTCTAATTCATCATGCAATCGTGTTGATTGTACTGCACTGCTTGTACTATATTAGTCTCTCTCCGTTTTCACTATCTTAATTTACCAAAAGCAAAGTGTTACTCCAGGATTCTATAGCACCTAATTTCTCTTCCTTCCAGTCTTGTCTTACTTCATTCTGCTTGCTCTTCAGTCTTGCAAAATTCATTCATGTTCCTAAAATATGACCTTAAAACTTGCCCTTCCTTATTTGACTTTTACACAGTTGTGCATTGTTTTCAGGATAAATTTAAACTCTGGCCTGCGGACACTTGTAAGAAATGGCCTTTGTTTACTTTCCCAGCCTATCTCTCAGCATGCCTCTTCCCTTCACTAAGCCATGGCCAATCTGAAGAAACTCCATTGTGACTCTCTGTGTAGCATCTCCAATGATCTCCTCCAACATTTAGTTCTCTGTATACTGATAAGAACTTAAAAAAAAAAAGTTCATGTATTTGGCAATGAGAGCCTTCTATCAAACAGTCTTAAACAAGGAATGAAATCAGAAAATGAACTACAGTGGCTTCAGATATCTGGTGACAGAAGTGAGAGGACATATTGACAAAAAGAGCCAACAGCTCCCCAAGCTGAGGAAGCATTGACTAAACTGGCCAGGCACTTCATACAAAGCACATAGCAGGACTGGTGGAGGCCTGGTACCAAACAGGTTCTTGAAAGCTGAGGAATACTGAGATAGAAGAATCAAGAGTGTTCACATCTGAATCTGGCCCAGTATTATCAGAAAACCAAAGAACTGGAAGAAAACCTGCTGTTAGCAAGCTTGGAGATACAGTCTTAAAATATTAAAACATAAGAAAAAAACAGAAAGAAAATAAAAACAGATGAAACTCGTAGAGAGGAAAAATTAAAATCATGGAAAGTCTTGTTTGCCATGTTCTTAAATCTTGTTTCTTATGGAGATACAAGTCATTGAAAAGTTTGAGGAAGAGAAATACAACTCAGTTTTCCTCTTTAATAGGTTACTCTAGCTGCAGTATGGAGGGGAGGTGAATGGAATAACAATAGAGGCATGGAAGTCTAGTTATAAAGGAAAATAAAAGAACATGGATTTAAAAAGGGGGGACAAACAGAACTATTTTTATAGCATTGCACAACTACTAGGTTGACTACATTGCTATCCTAACTTTCCATTTCAGATGGCAGTGAAGGAGAGAGATTTCTGACAAGTTTGGAAGTAGAACAGATTCTTCACTTCAGCTTAATGTAATTGGGGCTGGGGAGTTTAGAAGGTTTCATTTTCAAATGATTCCAGTTAGAGGCACTTACGTGATCAGTCTAGTTGCAGACAGTGGGCTGAAACATCACTGTGCATTTGTACTTGTTTGCTATTCAGATACAGAAAGAAAGAAACACAAATAATATGACTAGGTGATCATATATCATCTGTACACTTATGAAGGTAGCATGCATCTATACAGGTCCAAGATTTGGACACAGGCCTAAAAGCAATTACATGTCCCTTACACAGAGACTTTTATTTCTAAGTGTTCTGTAAGAAAAAGACCCAATCTTTTTTAGAAACACGACTGAATTCAAGTAGTGAACCAGGGAATATACTATAGCATAAACTATCCTATACTTTAGTGATGTAAAAAATGCTTTAAAAGGTATATGAAGGACATCAGAAGATTAGAGAAGCTAATCTGGAAGAACTTTTCATGAGCAGAGGTTTGAACAATGAATGGCAATAGCTTGCATTATAAGCCACAGAATACAATGAGCATCTTTGAGTCCTCACTGATAAATATGAATCATTGAATGTGTCAACTGGGAAAAGGCCACATGTTCCACACAGAATTTTAATAACAGATGCAGAAGGAATGAGGGGAATACAAAAATCATCATGAGATCAAAACCACAGCAGTAACTGTTTCCGGAAAGTTCTACCAATAGGTGATAAAATTAATAAATGAACATTTCAAGAGAAGCCTGTTTTTTTTTCATGTTTTCAAGTTCATTTCCTCTAAGATATTTCTAGATTAATCATGAAGCGAGAAAACAGTGACTTTGCAGGGGGGAAACCTGGCAGACATCACCTGAACTTAGAAATGAAGGTCAAGATAACAAGTAATATAACAGTAACCTCTTGATGTGATTTACCAAAAAGGGCACAGTACCACTTCTACGGTGTTCTTGCCAAGGACATATGACATCAGCATAATCATGAGAAAAGAGAGAAACAAACTGAGCAACACTTTATAAGACAGCTTATGAATACTGTACTCTATAACAATGTCACACAGAGGGAAGCCTGGGAAAATGACACAGATCAGAGGACACTCAGAAGACCCAGTGGCTGCATTGAATTTTGGAGCAGTTCAAAGATATTTGTGGAAGACACATATAAAAAGATAAATGGTAACACAGAAATGTCAGTTTTCTCAGTTGGATAAGTGTGCTATGCAAGTACACACCAAGAGTATGTACCTGATCTTGTTATATAAAATGTTAACATCATGGAAAGCTGGACGAAGGGAACACAGGGACTTTCTGATTCATTTTTGCAATGTCCCTGCTACCCTAAAATTACTTCTAAGTTAAAAGTGATGGTATAAATATACTTTAAATTTTTTCATACAACTTTGAACTATGACCAATAAGTATAAATTATTTTTGAAATATTCATTGATATAGCAAGTTAATTTTTCTTCTATCTTCTTTGTAGGAGATTAAATTCATCCAAACAGGAGAGATTCTGTTGGCCCCAACAGTCTTTAAAATAGGCTTTGTGTAGTCATGAGAATTCCGAGAAGTGACTTCAAAGCTTCTGAAAAGGGACAGAGAAATCCCACCTAGATCTTTGTTGATAGGACTCTTGACTGACAAGATAGACAGGCACACTTTGAAGCCACTGGAAGAACTAAATGACCAATCACTGGAGGACTCAAAGAGCCATGCTTGTGACCAGTTTTGCTTTTCTAGTATAACATTAGGGGTTCTGGTCCCTTATTGGTTGACTAAAGATATTGGAAAACTGACTTCATTGGATTGTGGTAGGACATTCATGGTACAATGATTATTGTGAACTGTGGGTTTCTGTTCTTCCAAACCACCCAAGGGGATGGCATTAGGAGGGGTTGATTAGGTTTAGTAAGACTATAATGAAGGGATCATTATGAAGGTTTCAGGGTCCTTGCAGAAGGAAGAGACAAAAGCTTTTCCTCTCTGCCATTTGAAGACACATAAGAGACCACCTGCAAACAAGAATGACAGCCATCACCAAGAACCTGGTCTGCTGAGAACCTTATCTCAGACTTTTTTAGGCTACCCAGGCTATGGTGTTCTGTTATAGCAGGATAAACAAAAAAAATAGCATTTTTCACAGTGATTGGATGCTGTGAATAAAAAATTAATGATTTTTAAAATGTCCTTTGAAATACAGGTTTGCATGAGACACAGTCCTTTCTGTAGTCTATCGCTGTTCTTTTTAAGTGAACATTTGGGAAAGCAGAAGTGTGGTTTGCTTTCCTGACTTACATTAAATGCAGTGTTATTTCTGTTTGGCATCTGGTGGGAACAAGTGGGATTTAGTAGCCTCAAACTTAAACAGACTGTGCTAGACTGTTAAAGCTGAGTCTCAGGTTTAAATTGTTAATAAACCTTAACAACTCAGAGTCAGCAAACCTGCAGGGAGTGAGTGAAGTCCTAGAGCGTATGCATTGCTGATAAGGGTATAGCTATGTCAAGGACCCCAAAGCTTCAGCCCCATGAGAGCAGCAGCAAAGACTTCCCTGGGCACTTGTTGTGGTGGTTTGAATAAGAATGGCCCCCATAGGCTTATAGATTTGAATGTTTCCTCATTAGGGAGCAGCACTAGGAAGTGTGACCTTCTTGGAGTCAGTGGTGGGGCCTTGGAGGATGTGTATTATTAGAGGTGGATCTGGGGGCTTCAGAAGCCCAAGGCAGGCCCAGCACTTCTCTCTCTTCCTGCTTGATGCCTGCCATCCAATGTAAAACTCTCAGTTACCTCTCCAGCACCATGTCTGCTTATGTGCCACCATGCTTCCCATCATGATGATAATAGACTAAACCTCTGAATGTAATCAAGCCCCAATTAAATGCTTTCTTTTATAGGAGTTGCTGTGGTCATAACATTTCTTCACAGCAATAGAACACTCACTAAGTAAGGTAGTGCAGCTCAGAAAGATGATAAACGTCTTGTGGTCCAAGTGAAAATGTTGATAAAGTGTGCAGAAAACATCTGCCATGGCTGTCTCTCCTGAGATGTTCATGCCCTGAAGACTGTTCCCCTACAGAGAGTGCTAAGCCTGTCTCTTGTCTAGCTGTATATAATAATGCTGCTGTCTTAGTTAGGGTTTCTATTACTGTGATGAACCATGATGACCAACATGCAAGTTGGGGAGGAAGAGTTTATTCAGCTTAAGCTTCCACATCACAGTTCATCTTCAAAGAAAGTCAGGACAGGAACTCAAACAATAGGAACCTGGTAGCAAGAGCTAATGCAGAGGCCATGGAGGGGTGCTACTTACGAGCTTGCTCCCCATGGATTACTCAACCTGCTTTTTTATAGAACCCAGGACCACCAACCCAGGGATGGTACAACCCACAATGGGCTGGGCCCTCCTCCATCAATCACTAATTAAGAAAATGCCCTACAGCCAGATCTTATGGTAGCATTGTCTCAATTGAGGTTGCCTCCTTTCAGATGACTCTAGCTTGTGTCAAGTGGACATTAAATTATCCAGAACACCTGTCCTCTTGTTTATTTGTATGTAATAATTCTACCTCTTTGCTCAGCAGTGTGAACTGTATACAATAAACACTATAGAACTGTATATAATAAATACACAGTTTCTTGAAGTGCTGAGGCTTCTCCATGGAAGAGCCCAGACCATCTGATCCCAGCTTTTCTGTGCGTCTGTATGTTTGTTCTCTCTTCATTCCTTACAGCCCCAGTAGATCAATCCCTGAAGTCTCGCAGAATGTGGAGAAAAAAAAATCACAAAACTCTCTGCTAGTCTCACAGGAAGATTTGTTTCCATATCCTTTCCCAAAGCAACTATCAAACTATTGACAGTCAACCAAGTAATAGTGATAACATGTTAATCCGTGTTGCTACTGGAAATCTGGGTGATCTCAGCAAAACTGTCACATTAGTGGTATCTGGAGTCCCCTCTTGGGGTGTTTAGTCTCATTAATAAAAGACTTCAAGAACAGGCCCCGAAGAAAGCTTGAGGACAATTATATTAGACCTTAAAGAACAAACTCAGGGCAGGTAGATTGTAAATTCTGACAGTTACCAAGGGGAGGAAGATGGAAAAGAGAAAGAAAAGGCTATACTGTTGGAGCAGGAGTGGTGAACGGCATGGTAGAAAGGCGGCCACATACTGGGGAGGGGAGCCTCAGAGAAAAAGTGAAAAAGACCAGCGTCCCAGAGGAAGCATACTTACACTCTGGCCAGCATTTGAATGTAAACAAATGAGAACAAAAGAAAAAGTAAATGAAGCACCGTTTTGAGTCAGACTCAGAAAGGTGAAAGACCCCAAAGAATCTCGTGATAACTCTAGAGAGAGACTGTGCCAGGGGCTGGGACTTATGGGAAGAAAAAGCACGTGATCTCGTTAAAAGGATAATTATTCTTCCCATCTTTTTAGTGTGCCTTAAGGTGGATCAAGCTTCTTGGGGTATAAATGGCCCTGCCTTTCAGAGTGCTTAGTCGGGTGACTGACTTGCCCAACTGGAATATTAGGTCTCCACTGAGGCCAGAGATTCCGTTGATTTGAATGAAATAATGTTCCCTTAAAGGGACTTTACTGTTACTGTAACACTGTACCTTCTGCTTTAAGTGAGACATTGCTTTAGTTTTTAGGTGACACAAACATCAAAGCATTTTTCTTCCCAGAGGCACAAATGAAATAGACTCATTTTGTTTGGGTACCTTCTCCCCTGAACCACACCCAGATATTGCCTTTGCTTCTTTGGCTACCTCTTCTCAACTTTCTTGTGGGTTCTCGTTCCTTATCCAGTCTATTTAATGTTATTTTCCTAAGAATTTTAGATACGTTCCCCCCCTTGTCTCATGAGGAGTGTCTACAGGCAGCCTCCCTCTACACTCCACATAGTCATATTTCCCTGAATTACAGCAGCCTCCTAACTGGCCTCATGTTTCCAGCTTTTTTTTTTTAATTCATTTTTTGTATGGTAGCCAAAGGTAATCTTTCTAAGATCCAAATCTAATCATGGAAAATCCCTGCTTTCTTCGAGTCCCCACTTTCATAAGGGTAATGCATTAACTCCGAGTTTCTCACCTTCACACTGTGGCATTCTCTGAGCTCTCCAGCCTGGATCTTAGCCACTCCTTTTGCTGCCCAGGCATCCCCCACGCTTGCATGATTTTTTTCTGCCATGCCCTATATCTCTCTAATTTGAATTTTCTATGGCATGCATGGGGTCTATCACTGTTCTCTGTGTGTAAATTCTCACTAATTGTTAAATGAATTTATGGATCAGTAGAAGTAGCTAGCTTCTATAAGGATATAAAAGATATCAGTAATTTGCCACTGTCAACTACTACAAGAGTACAGAGAAATGAACCTTAGCAGGACCAACCTGCTGTCATATTTTAAGTTTAGAACCGTGTTAAAAAGCATTATTATGAATTCTTAAGGAATGTACAATGTTATTTGCCACAAAATGAGCTTAAATGATTTCAGGATAAGCCAACCTGTTTTGACACTTGAAAAGTAAACTGTAAAGCACAGACATGTGCTTAACTTTACAGTGGAACAAGCCCTCTGCACATTCAGCGTTACAGAGGAAAATCTGACCTGCTTCCTAAGAAAGTTAAAGACATTATTTGCTCAGAGATGAAACATGTCCCCTTGGAGAATACTAAACAGGCACTTCTCTTTTACAGCACTACCACAGATCACATGCCTCTCTCAGGTACCTGTCAGAAGTGTGAGATCTTTCATTTATTTCCCAGGAAGTTTCCTGTTACAACTGGCTACAGTTTAAATCAAAGAACTGCCAGTTACATTTAACTGCCCTCTCCCCTCTCCAGAGACAGCAGGCCTCTAGTTCTCACCCAGTGGCCCTCTTATATTCGTTCATTCTAATCTAATGACTTGCAAATTTTGCTCTGAATACTGGATAGTGGAAAAAGAAAATGCAAGAAGAGCTGATTGTGTAATTGCAACCCTGGTAGAAATACAGACTGGCAAATTCCATTCCTAAACTAGTCTGCCCATCATTGAAGACATGGATCACATTTCATAATTTCTCAGCTGTTTTTCCTTTAATTTTTAGTAGCTAAAATGTGCACTCCCATGCTCTACCCCGAAGCACAGAAGAGAGATCTTTTAGAAGATGAATTATAAAGATGATCTCTAAGTCATCTAATTGATAAGTCCCCTCCAAGAATAACCTTAATATCTATGCAATTACTTAGATTTAGAGGCTAATTTTGCTACATACTGGCTTCCTAAATTGTAACCTAAACTTTTTTCAATCTGACAACTCTGTTGGTACTATGAATTCTGGCCTCAAATTCTTTCCTTAAGCCAACTTCTAATACCATCTCAAGTGTAATTAGGCAGTCCTTTTATGCTACTATTTATAATTTTAAGCCTGTTTTGTTTTAGTGTTTGAAGTGAACTTACTTGGGGAAATGAGATTGCTTTCCGTGGAAAATACTTCCAGATGAATAAACAACATGGTGCTTGTCACCAGTTAAACTGGTAGCTTGTATCTCTGTCATATCACATAAAGAGCTATGTGTGGGCCGGGCGTTGGTGGTGCACACCTTTAATCCCAGCAGCACTCGGGAAGCAGAGCCAGGCGGATCTCTGTGAGTTCGAGGCCAGCCTGGGCTACCAAGTGAGCTCCAGGAAAGGTGCAAAGCTACACAGAGAAACCCTGTCTCGAAAAACCAAAAAAAAAAAAAAAAAGAGCTATGTGTGTTATATGTGGAAGTTTAACTACTTGAACGTAAGCTCCATTGGGGTCCTTGTTTCTCACTGTGATTTACAGAGCACCTACTATATGCCAAGCAGCATTCCCAGTGATGAATATATGAACAAAGAAATAGGAATGAAGAACTGAGGACGATAGGATTAGACTACAGCAGACATGTCTTCAAATATTTAAAAGCTGTAGAGAAAATATTACAAGAGAAAAGAAATTTCTGATAGGACTTCAGGTAAAAAAAATAGAAATATAAAAGGATTTTTTTTATAAAATTGAACAAGCAATCACATTGTGGGATTCAGCTCATACTCTTCCCAAATATAGCACCTTGGCATTTTGTAGGGCAGCGAAAGCAGGAAGGGCTCTCTGGCCTTCTCCAGCCTTTCTCCTCTTAAAATGTCATGGAAGTACTATGTGTCCTTCTGCTAGCGGGTCAGAAGTCCCTCATTCAAGAGGTGGCCTCTCTTTAAGGGAAGAGAGAAATACCATTCCTTCTGAAGACACTGCAGGGTGACAGAGGAGAATCAGAACAAACAGGCTCTAGTAAGTTACAGTTGAAACTCCATTAAATTAGGCCAGAAGCACCCTGTCCATCACACTCCTCCCGGATGCCCACTTACCCACCAGTTTAGCATCAGAAAGCACAAGGTTCCTAGCTAGCTGACTCTTCTTTTCCTGTCAAGTCTCTCTCTCCTATCAAATGAAATTTACATTAACTAAATTTGCATGCTTTTTTGTTAGTCTGTCATTTACTATAAGTGTCTCAGCTGTGTACTATGGCTGTAAATTTCATTTTCCGAACTGAGAATTCAGATAGTATGATCTTTAATATCCTTTCCAAACTTGATTCCATAAAATATACTAAAAGAATTCTCTCAGTGTCATTTTTCTGAGTATTAACTATATATTAACTATTTGTATTACCTATATAGAATAATATATAACTATGTATTAACTTACCGATGTATTAACTATTCTAACACTATAAACTTAAGACTTGTCATTTGCAGAGCTATGTATCACCATTGTGGGAGACGTCCATCTCAGAATACATAGTAATGAAAATACTTAACCATTTTATCCAAATAAAGCCATTTCCTACTACAAGGCATAGTTCAAAGACTTGGCGATAAGTTTTCTTCAAAGTAAAATGTTTAGTGTCTCCCTAGTCTTTAAACAGAGAAGAAACAATATAGAGTTAGAACTTTTAAATTAAGATAATTAATTTGGCAGGTTTAACAACAAAGAATTTTAACTCTGACAAAAACAGAAAATTAAAACAATACATGTGACACATACAAACTCTGAAATTCTTAACTTAAAATATAAAAAGTCCTTTATGATAATGTTTCAGTTAAATTTTTAAAAAGTAGACTGAAAAAGAAAATATACTTACATAATGTGATAAAGATAAATGAAATTTAGACTTCAAGAAAATTTTGTGAGAAATTAAACATTTAGGACTGCTGTTTTAAAATATAAGCTTTACATGTATTTATTAAATTACTACAGACAGCATTTGCTTTCAACAAAATTTAACCAATTTTTAAATTACCTTAAAACTAAACTAAATAGAAAACTAAGTAAATATTAGTATTCAATTATATTTTATAGACACTTTGAACACCAACAGCCGTTTACATTTCACATGGAAGTGAAAACAAACACACTAAGGAGACCTGCTGCCTGACTCGGTGCACAAACACACACAGTGGGGCTGATCATTTAGTCCCTTTATGTCAGCAGCATGTGTTTTAAGTGCTGGGGATGAAAACGAAGCTTGCACACACGAAATCCATGCTCACTCCACCGCTAGCTCTGGCAGCAGGAAAAGGCAAAGCACACGAAGGTGCAAACGAAAGCCAGGGTAAAAACTGTATCTTCCAGTCCTTCGGCATAGGTGTGTCCAGACCGGAATCCCGTGTCTGTCCTTTTTCTCTCAACCACGTTTCAACAGCCTCCTTTCACACAGTCATTTGAAATATTTCCATCGTTTCCAGCTCCTATAGATCACATTTGCCTTTCCTGTATCCTCGTCCAACTCTTTAAAACAACTTTTTTTTCCCTGTGTTGTTTATATGAGACAGGGCCTACCTCTGTAAGCTTAGACTGACTCAGACTTACAGTGATCCTCCTGCCTCAGCCTCCTGAACGCTGTGACTACAAGGGTGAGCAACCCTTGCCCACTTTAAATCCCACTGATACCAAGACTCTCTCGCGTGACACTCGGGAGTCAAACCTGCCAAGTAAGCTGACGTAAAGGTTTATTACTGACAATTTTAATTTAAAAGATGCTTGTAGACAATTAGGCACCAGTTTCTGCCATATAGTTACAAGCACAAAATAAATGTGAAGCAAAGAGCCTAGTCACTTTCGCAAGTGTGTTCCTAGTGAGCCCGCCTCTTCTCAGTCATTTTCAAGAAGTCCCCTGTCCCTACTGCTTTCTTTGCCTCTCAAACCATGGATGATGCAGAATTTCTCCCATCTCAAGAATTTTTTCCCAAGTCCTGACATTTTGCAAGTTTCAGTGTGAAAAATGTGGTTCACTAGAAGACACCAAGGAAAGGCCCCAGACAACAGCTACAGTTTACTTTTTTTTTTTCTTAGTTATGGCGTTGGTTGACTGAACCATGGTATTTGTTCAGCCATTACAGAAGGAATCAAACTTGTACCTAGCCAGGGAATAAGACAGTGTCACAAAAGACAGCTGGCTCATTGTAATAGCAAAATGCTATCCACTCTAAGACATACCACTATTAAACACTGATACTAAGTTGATATGCATTGACATGTGTTAACTTGTAAGACAGGTTTCTCGTAAACATCAAATGCAAGCAAACATTCTCCTTGGAATCTATGAAAGGCAACATTAGAATTACCTTCTTACTAACAGGCAATCAGGGCACATAAATCTTCTATTAACCATAACATCAAACTGCCAGTAAGTGATCAAGCCATGAATCAAATCTAGGTCTCACAAATACTGTTGTGGATTCCATATCTGATGTTTAACTTTGGTGCTGCTTTCTTTTAATCTTCAGAACATTTATTGAATAGATTCGGGCAAAGTATTCAATATCTACCTACACCTTGATTCTATTTTCTACTAAAGTATATGTTTCTTTAATGTGTATTTTTGCTTCATGTTTACCACTGATCATCTGTTGGATGGGATAATGTACATGATCACAGATGAATGAAAGTGGTACTTTTACTAGAATCAATATGAAAGGTTCATGTCATTAACTCTTTGATTTTTATCTTGGCTCTTTAAGAGGTTTGCCTCCAACATTTTTGAAGATGAGAAACACACATCCTTCACATAGCTACAGTGGCCAAAGCTGTATTTATCTCTTTGCTTTAGTTTCGTCTACTTATTGGAACTTTCTTTCTTTGTTTTTTTTGTTACTAATTTAGGCTGTGATTTTCATATTTTGAGTCACACATAGTTAACTGGAAGCAATCCCACTGATATATTATCATTTTCACATTTGTCTTGATTTTTAACAATAGAAATGTGCAGCCAAATTATCCCTGATATGTAGCCTTTAAAAAGCAAAGTTAGCGACCCGAGAGGTGGCCCAGAGGTTAGGCGACCGGCCTGCGGTGGCAGAGGTGGCGAGTTCGGCTCCCTGAGTGCCATCATCTGGATGACGTCATGAATCGATCATTCATCGGAAAAAAAAAAAAGTTTGCTGGGTGGTGGTGGCGCACGCCTTTAATCCCAGCACTCGGGAGGCAGAGCCAGGTGGATCTCTGTGAGTTCAAGGCCAGCCTGGGCTACCAAGTGAGCTCCAGGAAAGGCGCAAAGCTACACAGAGAAACCCTGTCTCGAAAAAACCAAAAAAAAAAAAAAAAGCAAAGTTATACATATTCAATCACCTTTATAATTGTCCATGGAACCAAAATAGGACATCACATGATTATGATAGTTTTTAGTTTGGTGGCTCTCAATTTACTATGCAGTTTGCTCTTAGGTTTGCATAGTCAGTCATACGTGTAATTAATTTTATATAATATGATTTTTATGACTAATGAATGTTCTCTTTGCCCTGAAGTTCCTTTAACAAGCTATAGTAAAGTTTATAACAAAGAACACTGAATTTAAAGGACATTATGGTTTTTATTCATGCTAAAAAAGAATATCACCAAGAAAAAAATAAACATGCTAATTCCAAAGTAAATTTGACTATATCTGGCTTATTTAGCAGGAAAATATTTTTATCCTGTGACAGCATCCCTCAGCTCATGCCTAGTGAAGTAGCCATGTCTGTGTTCTTTTGTCAGCCCCTTCCAGTTATTTACATAACCCACCCCAAAGTAGTTTGTGTGTTCCATGCTTCTATCAGCATTTCCATTAGTCCATATGTATAATTTGATTAATTGTATATTTCACGAGGATTTTCTTCTTCCTTTCATAATGAAATAACAAAAAGTAAAAAACTATGCTTGTTGCTGCATCTTGAATTCGTGTGACAGCATCCCCAGAGCATGGCAATTTATAGATGGTGGCTTTTCTTTACGCACACTGGGCATGGTTGACGTGTTTGCTGTGACATTTGCGTTTTATCAGATGGGGCTTGCTTTTTAACAATAAGACAGAAATCTCTCAAGTTGCATTCTTTGTGGTTATGTTTCTCTGGATAAAATACAGAATGTAGAGAGGGTGAAGAAAAGAATATGTTTTAATCATTCAGCAAGACTCCACGGATCTTTTATGCTGTCAACTGTATTGGTGTCCTTGACATATCAAGCGCTCTTACTCATTATCTTCTGGGACTGTGTGCATTTAATGATGGCTTTTTATATGCAATTAAAGAGCTAGGTCTGGAACTGAAGTAGGGGGATTTTATCCTCTTATACTGTAACTCAGAAGGACTTTTTTTTTCTAAAGTTGCCATTTTTTGTTTTATTTAGCATCTACACCATCAATGTCTTCAACTTCCTTTCAGTAAGTCATCTTTGAGGAAATATTTGTTCCAAATTGCCTTTCCTTGGAAAATAGTCAATCATGTCCCATTTTTTTCTAAGATGATACAAAAAAAGACTATCATTTTTGTTTTTATTTGGAATGTTTGTTTGTTGAGACCAAGTCTCAGTATATAGCCCTGGCTGGCCAGAAACTCTCCATGTAGACCAAGCTGTCCTTGAATTTACAGAGATCCACCTACCCCTCCAGACCCTCCTGAGTACTGGTATTAAAGGCATACTGCACCATGACTGGCCTGGGACTAGGTTTTTGTTGTTGTTTTTTGTTTTGTTTTGTTTGCCAAATTTGAAGCAAGCTTTAACTAAATACTAGCCAGGTGGATGGACTCTCTGGCCAGGTCCATCTCTAGGTTTCCAGAAAATGGTCCTGAGTCACAGTTTGTAGGGACTTAAAAAGGCGGAACTCAAAATTCACATTTCCCATCAGGTCCAATCAGGGACAAGCACACATCCTGATGTATTTCCTGCCTCTGTACCTCCCACTCATATGTGATCAAGCACATGGAGTGTAGTTGGATCAAACAAACTTGTGTAGGGGGGTGAAAACTTGTAGTTTATTATCTCCCATAAAAATAGCATTTAGCATTTCAGGAAGTATTTGTCCTTGACCAAGGGGCTTATAGATCAGAGACATTTTTGTTTCATGGATCTCTTAGGCACAGCAGTTAAAACTTAAAATGTAGCTTTGGCTCTCATATTCCTCCCCTTGAGTTGTATCCTGAGTTAGATTCTTGATTCTGTGATGGGTATCTGCTTATATTGGGACCTAATAATCATCAACTTAATGGTACCCAGGTAAGAATTATCATTTAGTTAAGGCATCAATGATGCAAGAGTCAACAGCAATTAGCAGAGGGGTCAAAGGCCCTGTGATGGCTGAAATCAGAGTTACTATCTAGACAGAGCCTGGAAATGAGAATAGGGACCAGTTATTTACTTCATCTCAGGTGCCTCCCCACCTTTTTTGTAATGATTTTTTTTTAGTACAGCCAGATTATCTGTAATGATTCCTGAGTAGTTTATATAGAAACAATCTTATTTTAAAGCTATACAATAACCTCCCTATTTTACATAAAGCAGGTAGAGTGCCCTATTGTATTATAGAACTATTTCAGCTAAGGAATCTACCTGTTGATAGATCTGGGTCTATTTTGTTTTAACAGACACTTTTCCTGGTATGCCAAAAGGCACTATAGGTGACCATTTTGTCCCCTATGTGAGGGAGTTTCCTTTTGATCTAACATTCCAGTCTGTTGGCAGACAAGGGGTGATGTACTCTCTTCTTTAACTACTTGAGGACTAATTTTTAAAAATCTCTTGAACTTGCAATTGCTAGCAGTAAAAATCCATAGTCTTTAACCTTCACAGAAACCTCAAACCCACTGAGTGAGGAGATGCTGCCAGGCGCCGCCATGAGGAGCAGGATGTAAAGTACCGGTAAGCCACAAGCCACGTGGCAAGGTATAGATTTATAGAAATGGGTTAACTTAAGATATAAGAACTAGATAGCAAGAAGCCTAAGCCACATGGCCATACAGTTTATAAATAATATAAGCATCTGTGTGTTTATTTGGGTCTGAGTAGCTGCAGGATTGGCAAGTGAGAGAGATTTGTCCTGACCGTGGGCCAGGCAGGACCAGGAGATAATCCCAGCTACAACCCACAGAGACATCTCAAGGATAGGCCACTAGCTTTATTTCTTATATGCCACCAGAATCCAGTATATTCAGAGTTCAGTCCCACTAGTATGCTGAAATTATCCTCTCTCAGGTAGGTAGGACCTCAAGATTTACAAATCAGTAAATAAACTTCAACTCTTGAATTTAATGTTATGAAGTCATGCTCTTACAATATTTCTTTTCTTTAGTGACTCGCTTACAGCTACTCAGCAGAGCTCTCTTAACTTGTATTGTTCCCATACATTGACATTCTCTTCACTCCTCTCCTCACTCTTTTCTCTTTTCCTTGGATATTTCATGCCCACTTATATGGTCAACAGCCACCCAAACATCATCTGTCTTTCCATGTCTTCAGTAATGGATGTAACTCTGCATAAACAATGGGATGTGATCAAGTTCATTTCTTTCCTCAGTGCATGAGTCAGCCCTTGTCAGTATTTACTAGATGCCTACAGAATCCTCTCTTCATTGTTTATCCTTGACACTCAGGCCAGATTGATCACTGATGCATCTGAATTGGATCACATCGTTACCCTGTTTAACAGCTTCCAATGATACTCTTGAAATTCCTTGAAATTTAAGGAAAAATACAATTATATGTGCGATTCCAGAAGTGGAATCATATCTGACATGCAGTTTTACCACTTCACACACCATTCCTTCATTTTCCAATGCCTGTGAACATGCTCCCTTTTCCCACTGTTCTTGGCTGCCTTATTCTACGGGTGATTCCTATCAGCTTCCCTGGCCTGTTTCATATGATGCGAGTGTTGCTTGACTTATTTCCAGTCCCGCCCAGGCCAGCAGCCACTCAGACTCAAATAAACACACAGACACTTATTTTTTTTTTTAAATTGTATGGCCGTGTGGCTCAGGCTTCTTGCTATCCAGTTCTTATATCTTAAATTAACCCATTTCTATAAATCTATACCTTGCCACATGGCTCGTGGCTTACCAGTACTTTACATCCTGATCCTCATTGCGGCGGCTGACAGCGTCTCCTGACTCAGCCGTCCACTTCCCACAATTCTCCTTTTCCTAATCCTGCCTATACTATACTTCCTTCCTTGCTACTGGCCAATCAGCATGTTATTTATCAATCAATCACAGCAACACATTCACAACATCCCCAGCACATGAGTCATCACAGTTCAAGTGTGTTTGTAGTTGGTGAATCATTACATCTTATTGTACACGCTCCACCCCCTCCCATTCTTAGCAGGAATTTAGACCATTTCTGAACCATTCTGTATATTTTGTACATAAGAACTTAATGTCTGATGGGTTCATGTCTGATTATAACTGTTTGATGAAAAATAGTATTATTAGTATTAGTATTTCCAGTGCATTTTCTTCACTGAAAAAAATGGATGAAAGTAATTTGTCTTTTGTTGTCAATTCATATAACTTCAGAAGGTTAATGATAGCTCAAGAATAATAAAAAGGTCAAAGCAAAACGAAGAAATATCCACTGATAAAATTGGTGAAAATTATTAATTTCCTTGGCTAATAGTTTTATTTATTATCTTTCAAGCTTCTGTGTGTGTTTTATTGATCTCTGCATGGAGGTAATATTTGATTTTTTTTATTTTTAAAGATTTATTTTATTTTTAATTGTGTGAATATGTGTGGGTATCTGCACAGGTCAGAGGATCAGAAAGCTCTGAGGCTAGCATTATTGGCACTAGGGAGCTGCTCAACATTGGTGCTGGGTACAGAACTCAGGTCCTTTGCAAAAACAGTACTTGTTACTCTTAAGCAATCAGCCGTCTCGCCTGGTCCTGATACATGAATTTATATCTTCATTTAAAATGTCAAGAGCTTAAGGCTTGGTAAATGCAGAACAAGAACACATGCTGGTTTAACTTTAACCTTTTCATCCAGCAATTACTGGGCAACCTCTGAGTTGCAAAGATTACTGTGGATTAGTGTGTGTGTTGGTTTGAATGAGAATGGCCCCCATAAGCCTATATTCAAATACTTGGTCCCTAGTTGATGGGACATTTTGGGGGGGGGATTATGAGTTGTGGTCTTGTGGAAGGAGGCATGTCACTGGGGGTGAACACTGAGATTTCAAAAGACTCATGCCATTCCCAATGCTTTTTCTCTGCCTCACGGTCATGGAGCAAGATATAAGGTCTCAGCTACTGCAGCATCATGCCTTCCTACCTGCTGCCTATTTCTCACTACGATGGCCATGGAGTCCCCTTTGGAAACTGTAAGTCCCTGAATTAAATTCTTTCTTTTATAAGTTGCTTTGGTCATGATGTCTTTTCACAACAATAAAAGTAACTAAGACAATATGGGTTTCCAGAATGTAATGGAAGAATCTCCAGTAGCTTGGCAGTGGTCCGGCCTGACAAAGGGGAACAAAAATGCAGTATGTCTCATTTCAATAGCAAATAAATCAACATTTCACCTTGCACACGCACCAACAAATAGACAGCTTTGAAACAGTGACTCTCAAGTACCTCATGCAGCCATCACTTCAGTGCACTGAAGGCAATCTCAAGAAATGCAGCATAAAATAAAAAGTACATATCAGGCCATGAGAAGAATTTCATTGCTCCATTTTATTTTAAATTATTGTTATTTTTTTAGAAGAGGTTTGATTCAGAAAGCTAAAAAAGTATGTGTAGCTATTCATATACTTTTGTGAGAAATAGATACTACTGTAAGCGCTTGGATACACAAAATAATTAAAGTTATTTTAATGAGAAAATTATTATATAACACTGAATACATTAAAAATTTTATTACTTACTTAATGTTGTAAATTAATAAGAATGATGACAAATTACTCCTCATAAGGTAGGGAAAAAAGTAATATGTTAAACATTTCAATATATTTAAATTGATGAAGATATGCTAAATAATTATCAAGGAGAAAACATGTTCCTAAAACTATACAATGATAAGTTACAGAAATAGCTGAAGTCTCTTGAAGTAAATTAACATATTAACATGAAAGACATAAAATGTATTTACTGTGCAAACTTAGCGCCAGATAAATAGAAAAGAACATAGCTTTTAATTACTATAAAATAAGGTATCGGATAGAAAAATGCTATGAGGAGGCATACATTTTTTTCTAGAGAATAATTGGAATACATCCTCTCACAAAATATATATGTGTTTGAATGTGAAAATTTCTTTCTAGGCTTTGATCCTAGTTAAATTTTTGGTAAATTATACAGATATGTTCAAAGTTATCTGAATGCAGCCCAATTTCCAGTCTCAAGAGATTAGAATACAGTGTCACATACACATGAAAAATAATGTTATTCGACTGTTAGCTGCTTGTTTGTTCATTCAAAGCACATTTCTTTAATGTTCGTTTAGTTCAAAGTAGTTGGCCTAAAACAAAATAAGTGTTGCATTTTTACTTGGTAATACACACACACACACACACACACACACACACACACACACACACACACA
>CABHPH010127800.1:12326-22606 GCA_902168325.1 Peromyscus nudipes | reverse complement strand
ACACACACACACACACACACACACACACACACACACACACACACACACATACACATTAGTAGAAGCTGATTAAAAAAAATCAATATGAAGGCAAGAACTAGCTCAGTGTTGGAGCTCTTGCCTAGAATGTGCAAGGCCTTGGGTTCAATTCTCTGCACCAAAACAGAGGTACACTAAATTTGTATCTTAACCCATATCCTTTATTTTTAAGGCAGCTATAGGTAGATGTTTATAGTCATAAAATTCATATTTGCATAATAAAATACACACACATATATATGTAGAACAAGAGCTCCAGAGCCAAATAGGCTAATTTGCTGCTAATGCAAACAGACACTCTTTCTCTGTGTTGCCATCACAGTTTAGGAATATTTGTAGTAGAGGACTCATTACACCTTATCATCTCATCTCATTTTTTCTGTTGCCATATTAATACCTGAGGCTTGAAAACTTTCTAAAGGAGAGAGGTTTATTTAGCTCATAGATGTAGAGTGCCAAGAAGATGGCACCAGTCATCACCTTAACTATGGTGGAAAGCACTAACCTGCAGAAAACCACAGAAAGATACCCAAGGCCAAGGGTGCACCTTTCAAGGACTCTCTTAAGAACTAACTGAGGACACCACAGGAATCATTTTGATTACACAGGACAGCATCCTCAGTACTCTCCCACTGTGCTCTTCCTCTTCCAAAGTCCACCCCACTCTCCAAATCCCCGCGGCAAGGGTCAAGCTTCCAACAGAAGAGCCTTTAGCAAACAAACTAAAGCCACTTCTAAGCCATCTGCCTTACTCGTGAGCCCCTTATTCAAGAGGAATTTTACTTCTCATATCTGCAATGTTCAGTTCTAGAATCCAACATGCTCCATCTTTTATCAAGAAATTATCAACTTTTAAAAAAACTTCTCAAACAAAAATAATCCAAGGTCACGTTTAATTAACTGGGTGAAATCACATGAGATAAAAATTGAAGCATATATTTAGAGTTCAAGTCTATCTTACAGTTAATGAATACGAATGCTTTGCTGTGGGGATAGCAGCCGTGATAACAGTGAATTTATAGTCAATGCTTCCTCAGTATCTGCCAGTATCCTAATGTCATAGAGCTTTCAAATTCCTTAGTCCTCATGACAGCTTCTTTGTTGGTCTGTCTCACGGGGTTGGCAGCACTGGAGCATGATGGGAGTGATTCTAGGAGGAGTTAGGGGAGGAGCAGGGATGAAAATGATCAAAATACATTGTATGAAATTTCCAACAATTTGATAATTTTTTAAAATAAAAACCAAATAATTTGTCCCTGCTTACAAAGCTGGTGGGGTGAAAAGACGAAAAACAGAAGTATTCTCCTGGTACAGAAGACTGAGCCAAGGTCGCAGAGAGCCTGCTTCCCTACACACAAAGATATTCAGTTATTCTGGGAAAATGTGAAGCTAAAAATCAGACAATTGAGAATATAAAGTCAAACTATCAAGAAAAAATACTGCTCCGTGAGTATACAAGAAGGAGGCTTGGGAGCTAAGACAGCCCTGGACCTAAGCAACTCAGAGTAACCTTGACATTGATGAAATGGTGAAAGCTGAGTGTGATACAGGCTGCATCAAGTCAAATGATGATCTGAACACACACACACACATCACAGCCCAGGGCAAGAGTCCCTTAGGAATATTTGCACACAGCCTGCATGTTCTCTCGTGTGTGTCCACTAGCTCAGCTAACCCTATTTTTCACATACTACTCTTATTCCAGCTGAAGAGGTCTAAACTTCATGATTTTCTTGAATTTATCAAAAGCTCTTCTTTGAGAGGTTTACATGAAGGAATATTTTAGTGAGAGATTTGGATGCCAAGCTGGAGTTCTATCATTGCAACTTTGTAAATTCTGTGCGATGTACTTTTTGTATCCTAACATTTTAATAGTGACACTAACAAGAAAAGATACATATACTTACTTTAATATTTCTGGGAACACATTAGATACACATGCCTAGATGTTTTGTGCTCTCACGAATCCATTATGCAGCCACGTCTGGCCTACTTTGTGCCCTGGAAGGTAAATTAGAAAGTTACTTCAGCAAGCTCCACTACATTCTGTCTTTGTCACTGCTGTGAAGAAATGCCATGACCAAGGCAACATTTATAAAAAGAAATGACTTATAAAAGAAATTGGGGGCTTGTTTTCAGTTTCAGAGGTTTAGTCTATTATCCTCATGGTGGGGAGCATGGTAGCACACATGGCATTACAGAAGTGGCTGAGAAGTATGTTCTGAACTGCTGGGGGGAGACTGGGCTTGGTGTGGGTTTTTGAAACCTCAAAGCCCACGCCCAGTGACACACTTCCTTCAGTAAAGCCACACCTTCTAATCTTTGTCAAATTATGCCACTCCCTTGTGACTAAACATTCAAATACATGAGCCTATGAGGCCATTCTTTTTCAAACCATCACACATTCTGATTTCCAGTCCTGTGGAGTCAGTAGGAGATGTCCATGGTAGGAGGAGAAGTGTCACTTATTTTTCCTTTTACCTAAGGCCTCAGTACCACCACAGCCCAGGGCTACGGGACTCATGGAATTCTCATAATTATGAACTGTGCTTGCCCTTTCAAGTTGCAAGATGGTAATGGCTTAGCCCCTGGGCCTTTCACTATGTCTTATTGGTTCCCTAAACCCTACTTTTCCTTGTAAACAGACCCTTTGTTTTCAAAAGCTTCCTTTCTCTTTCAGCCTTTATTTTTATTTTGTGTGTATGAGTTCTGTCTGTATCTGTCTCTGCCTCATATAGATGCAGTGCGCACAGAGACCAAAGGAGGGCATTGGATAACCTGAGACTGGAGTTACTAAAGGTTGTGATTCACTATGTGGGTGCTGGAATTGAACCTGGGTCCTCTAGAAAAGCAGCCAGTGCTTTTAATTGCTGAGCCAAAAATGTCTGGTCAATTGGTCTTCTGAGGATGCTATCTCTTTCTTCCTAGGATCATAGCTGACAGAATCCTTAAAATGTTTCCTTGTTTTTGTTTTTTTAATGTGAACTACATTTTAATTAGAGAGTCTCACTTCATGAACATCATCAAACAGCTCATTTTCTGGACTGGGACAGGGTAGTCAGGAAGGAAAGGGAAGAAGTGCAGAGAAGACAGGGGCCATGCTCCTGTCCTCACCACTGGAATCATTTTCCTGTTCGGCTCAGAGTTTACTTGACTCTTTCCCTCCTCCCCTTGTTGGCATGAAGGCAGACTTCTGGATTCAGCCTCTCACAGGCTAAACACACCATCTCTTCTGGAAGTCTACCTGCTTTCATTTTAAACAGCCTTATACATGTCATGGTGTCACATTTGCAGATAATGTGTGGGCCCCACAATTTTGGTATGTTTCCCAGGTTAACTTCTCTTTCTAGAACCACCAGTCTGAGTGATAAAGATCTTAGAAGAAATGCCTTTTTCTCTATGTAGTCAAATTAATTAAAAGTAATCATGGGTTCTTTGGGACATTTCCTCTAGGAAATAAGAAGTGCAGCACTCTTCCAGTGGTGTACCATGCTTTGTAGATGAACATTGCTTTCACTTTTCTCAGGAAAATACAGAGGCTACATTTTCTTGCATTATAATCAGCTTTCACACTGAGCTATAATGTTACATAAGATTCTTGGTGAAAGCTTCTACTCTGAAAAATTCTAAGACCTATTTAAAAAAAAAAAAGAAAAACTCTTCCTAGGTGGGATGTCACATTCCTAGCCAAGCTTGCTTTTTCTTTCAAGTTAACCAATCCTTCCCCTTTCTGAGGTCAACATAAAAGGAAAACAAATGAGTTGACCAATAATTTTCCCAAAATTATTCTTATGTGAAGTAGCCTTTTGAAGGTACTATATAAATTACCCTAAGACATCACAAAGTTTTGTGAACTTGGCCTAGGAAACCTAATTTTTAAAAATAAACTCTGGATGAATGAATTGGGGACATAGTTTTATGTGGTAAAGAGCATTGTTCCTGCATTTGGTACAATGCCCCTGTGGAGTTAGCTGTCATCAGAGACATTCTCAGTACCAAAAATAGAGCATTTTCATCTAGAGCCCCCCCACCCCAAATTGGATTGAGTGCTTTAGAAATGGTCAGACACATTTGCCAGCACAATGGTTTATTTCCGAAGCTTTCAAGCCTGGATCTCCATTATCCAGGTTCTGTTTAGTCCTTGAGTAGATTCAGGAGAGAAGAGCAAATACAGAGCTGGAACCAAAAGGCCCATGGCTTACCTTCTCACCACGGTGAGACTAGCATGTTTTTGGCCATGGATTGCATTAATTATCAAAGAAACTGTTCAGGGACAATGCAAAAATATAAATTGGTTTTACAGATGGGTGTCTCATCTGTAATTCTATATATAATTGACTATATGCCTACATCTATTTTTTTTCTACAAAATAATTTCAGAAATAACTTAAATGGAAATAGAACTACAAATGAATAACATTGTCATCATTTTAACACCCATTATTTAAAATTACCAATTATGAATTATTTGATGATAATAGATTAAATAAACCTGAGGCCAAGGTACCCAAGAAAAGGAAGGAGAAACAAAAGGAAAAGTATCCGCATCCTTTTACAGTTAAGAATGAAGAAATTACCATACAATTTATATGCGTATGTATTATTTCAAGTTTTTATATTTCCTTCAACAGGTTGTCATGTCAGCTGTGAGATTTAGGAGAGTGAGTCCTTGAGATTCACAGTGCATGGCTAAGTCTGTGTGCTAAATTCATTCAGACTGCAGCTGGCAGCTGGCCTTGGAGTCGTTGTCCTTGAAGTTACTGCTGAGAAAAGCCTGCCAAAACAAGCCCTGAAAAATTTAATTGAAAAAATTCCTCAGTGATTGTGGCACAATGATCACAACACATTGTTTTGCATTTAAAAAAAACACAAATTAAGGGTAGAATAGGAAGATCAGAAGTTCAAGGTCATCTTTAGCTGTGTAGCAAATTCGCATCCAACTTAGTATACAGGATACTTTTAGGAAAAAAGGATAGAGGGGTGAGGAAGGGAGAGAAAGAAGGAGAGATTCAAGGATGAGAAACAATATTCAAATCAACCCAGGGTATAAACTCCTTCTAGACTGCAGCATCCCTGATTGACTGTTACCTAGTTTCATCAGGAAAAATTATAATGAAAGGAACATGCAGGAAACAGGACTTATTCATATATGGCCTATGTTGTCTAGTGATGAATAATAATGATGCCCACTAACCAGATGAATTCATGATCTAATTCTCAAAAACTAAAATATCATTCATTTATGTAGAAACATGGAAACTCTTGAATCTCTAAAAGTTATTTAAAATGTGTTATCATGGTTTACTTCTTTACATTTTACTGTACTAGTAGCAATTCCATGGTCATCAGACGATTAGAACAGGCAGAATTACAAGGCTGATATCTATCAGACCAGGATGAAAGCCTAACTAATTTCAAAATATTTATAAAGCCTTGTGTACTGTGCCAATAAATAGACATCTCTTGGCTCCTGGTTGCTTCCAGCTGAGTCTTACACGTCTTAAGATTAAATGTATTCAAAACCACCAGCTCCAGATGATCCGATACCCTCTTCCAGCCTCTACTAACACCTGCACACATGTGTGTATACACAAACAGACACACAAATAAAAAATAAAAAGAAATTTTAAAAAATTGCAATCATAATAATCCTTTTTACAAAGTCTGGGAATGCTTGTCCACTCTTCTGTGTTGTTAGAAAGACTGTGGCAGACAATCATAGGTCGGTAATGAAGAATGACAGCAGCTATAAGAACAAATAGGTGACAATGACTGGCTCATCTAAGAACATTGATACTGTATGTACAGATGCTCGGATGTTAACCTCATCTGTTTCTCTGAAATGTTCTCTTTCCTGAATGTAAACTGATGATTGACTGAATGCATGGGCTTTTCCTCTCACAATGGTGCGTGTCCTGAGTAGGCAGTGAAAACACACAGGTAAATAAGACCTAGCTGCTAGCTGCATGCCTCAGGGAAGAAGTCAGTGGTGATGGTTGCATCCTAATGGCATCCAAATGCCATAGGAATGATGCAGTGAGGACCAATAGTCAGAGCAGCCTTCCCAAAGCATATATGCATGCTTTGTATTAGGGGATCAATCTTAACATTGACAAGCTCATTGAAACATGAATTCTGAAATCTGCCTCAGAGACGTTTGTTCCGAGTTTCCAGGGCTTTCTTTGTATAAATATTCAACAGCTGCTCTGTGGCAGTTAAAGCTCTGTGAATAAGTCTGAACATGATAGAAGTAAAGCTCTGAAGAACACTGAAAGGCCCTGATTCCACCACCACAGTCAGGCTGGACTTTTGAAAAGCCATGGATTACTCAGAAGAGGGACTGTGAATGCTCAAGTGCTTCTTTTAAAACCGTAACAACACGAAATAATTTTAGAAGCAGAATCTTTTGAATACATATGTATATATATATTCCACTGTTTTGTTTGTACATGGAGAACTCATAAAATCCATTATGTTGAGAAGGATGTTGAAAGTGACAAGGTATAATGACTTTGAAGTCCCTTGGTCAGTGAGTCACTGGATAGACAACTTCTGATTGATTGGATTGCTATATACTCATTACTGAAAACCAACAACAATTGAGACACTGAAAAATGTGAGTGAGTTTTTCTAGATTTTATTTCTTTTTTTTTTTAATTATTTTTATTTTTTGGTTTTTCAAGAAAGGGTTTCTCTGTGTAGCTTTGCACCTTTCCTGGAACTCACTTGGTAGCCCAGACTGGCCTCGAACTCACAGAGATCCACCTGCCTCCGCCTCCCGAGTGCTGGGATTAAAGGCGTGTGCCACCACCACCCAGCTTATTTCATTTCTTAATATGAGCTATGAATAACATAAATCATTATATTAATAAATTCCCCCATTAGAAAAAAACTGGATTTTTCAACCACTCCTTTGTACAGACCATAACCAAAGGTTTCGGAAAAGCCATAAGTTATAAAAATTGTTGTTAAGGATTAAATATATTGTTTAGAAACACAGATATCATTATTTCATGATTAAAATTGAAAAATGAAATAAATTCTCATTTTTGTATAATTATTCTCTGAGATTTTGTATCATACTGTTCAATGACTCAAAGACCTTTCTTGTCATATTAAGTCATATTTGAAGGAAGAGCAGTTGAAATCTTAAAAAGAATTTTTTACAAAACACAGGGAGAATACTTTTTTCTATTTAGAAAAGGAAAATAGAAAAGCACTTATGTTCTTCATGAACTGTCTTACCAACAGTGAATGTGTGTGCATGCCATTCATCTTTTAATGGAATTGTAGGCTACTCAGAGTACTACATACAAAGACTTTATTATTAATAATGGTTTTGACATCACAAAGATTAATGTATTGTTGCTGTAAAATCAATTGCTTAAAATGAGTTTAGAAAATGATTCAGTTGAAGGATGATTGGAATGGATTCTAAACAGAACTTCTAAGCACAATGAGTCATGAACAATCTTTAAGTCAAATATAAGTGCTATAGATCATCTGCACAGACTCTGTCAACAAGATCATTCTAGGGAAAAATGAAAGGAAGTGATTCCTTCACACTTCAGACTGCCACACACTAAGAAATTCAAGTTTCAATGTTGTCAGGCCCATAGCAACATTCCAGTTCTCCCAAAGTATTTACGACCAAATCCAGAGTCTGTATCTGCTGGTTTCCTTGCACATGCCTGCATAAAGAACACCTGGAGTTTGTTCAAATGATCGTTCAAAAAACCAACTGATTGATCATTACAATATCACTCTAAAACTTACCAGTATTACTCAGGGGTGTGCTATCAGTCAAGAACTACGAAAAGTTTAAAAACAACAATCCAGAACAGACACATTGTAAATCATAAAATACGGAAAATGAACCATGGTTTCTTTATTGTTGAATCATCAGCACCTGCCATGTTCTTTTAGTGAAGAGATATTTATAAAAGAAAATATTCCTAATACTTACCTATATTTATTTAAAGTGTGCAAAGGGTATCCCAAGTAATGAGGCTAATGCTTTACTATCCCTGTCCCCCTTTATCTGAAATTCTACGAGACTTGACTACAGGAAAGCTATTTGGCTACAAAAATTGTGATACCACACAGGTAAGCTTTTATTCTTTCTTCTCTTGCTTTTTTTTTTCAAAGTCATGTATATCCCATCTATTAATGGGGCTGTAGACTCAAGAACATCTCTAACATATGTTTCTTCATACTTTTCAACAAACTACAGAAGCACAATAGGTAACACTTTTTCTCCTAAAGTATGTGTGTGTGTGTGTGTGTGTGTGTGTGTGTGTGTGTGTGTTACATACAATGAGTGTGTGTTTGTGGACATGCAGATGTCAAAGCAGGACTTCAAGTGCTTTGAGACAGGGTTCTCACTGAACCAGAAACTTAACCTTTTTGCTAGACTGGCTGTCCAACAAGTGCTGGGGATCTATCTGTCTTGTTTACCCTCCTGAAGCTATGATTTTTACAAGCATGCACAGCCATGCATGGTTTTTTTATGTGGGTATTGGGGATTTGAACTTAGGTCCTCAAGTTTGCAAAACAAGAGCTGTCGATCACTGCAAAATCTCTCCAGCACCTTTGTTGTGGAATATTTGGTTCACTATGTAAAGACGTGTTGCACTTGCACTAATTAAATAAAATTAACCTGGGCTCAGAGAGATGGGGTTAGTTAGGGCTGTGTGGAAGGAGAGAGGCTTCTGGGGACACCAACAAAGAGAGAAAGTTAGCCAGTGGCTACTCTAACTCTCAGGGTTTCACCCTAGCCTTTGAATCTCAAGTTTTATTTGAACAATAGAGATTTAGTTAAAGTTACCTTTAGCAGCAGCAACAGAGCCATTGTCTGGGGGAGCAGAATTCCTCCCAGGCTACAGCCTTAGTAGCAGGGCCACTAATAGTTTAAAGCTCAGCCACTGTGACAAAGGTAAAACAGCAACCCTTCATTCTTATAATTCTATTGATGAATATCAAAATAGCAATACATTGGTAAGATTCACGGAATCCATGTATAAATAAGTATACATTTTATATACATATAAAATATGTATATGATACAGAGAGAGAAGAAAATAAATTAATCAGAGTCTGGTGATTTAAAAAACTATTTAAAGCCGGGCAGTGGTGGCGCACGCCTTTAATCCCAGCACTTGGGAGGCAGAGCCAGGCGGATCTCTGTGAGTTCAAGGCCAGCCTGGGCTACCAAGTGAGTTCCAAGGAAAGGCGCAAAGCTACACAGAGAAACCCTGTCTCGAA
This sequence comes from Peromyscus nudipes, assembly GCA_902168325.1. NCBI lineage: Eukaryota > Metazoa > Chordata > Mammalia > Rodentia > Cricetidae > Peromyscus > Peromyscus nudipes. The sequence continues at coordinate 13,303 of CABHPH010127800.1, read as the reverse complement.
AAACCAAAAAAAAAACAAAAACAAAAACAAAAAAACAAAAAAACAAAAAAAAACTATTTAAGGTAGAAAGATTTTAAAAAGGGGATTCTGAGATGGGAACATGGTATTCCTTTCTCCTCTAATCTCAACTCCAAGTTACTTGTCCTTCTTGAGTAATGCCTCTTGAGATTTACAATTATAGCGAGACTTTGATCTCATGCTAACATAAAGAATCTGTGTGGAGTTTTAGCCAAGTCTTAATTCCAAAGTCAGTAATAGATTATAAAAGGAACTGGGGTGGTTTTGCCATTTACACCTGCCACTTTAGGAAGTGGTAGTTGTTCCTAATCCTAGAAAAGCCAAGGAAGAGTGAATAAGAGAAACAAAATCCCCTATACCCGAAGCTTGGAGGGCACATGAGCAGGATAACCAACAGCCTTTGCTAGGATGGAACGCATAAAGTTGGAGGAAGTGGCAACACACAGTACCTCAACAGATGAATGACAGCCATCTGCCTTAGCAGCAGAGTCTACACAATAGAAACTTTTCTGTGTCTAGCGCATGATAACTCCCACAGTTTAAAAGGACAAGCACCAGGAGCTGGGGAGATGGCTCAGAGGTTACGAGCACTGACTGTTCTTCCAGAGGTCCTGAGTTCAATTCCCAGCAACTACATGATGGCTCACAACCATCCTGCAGTCATACATGCTATATACATAATAAATAAATAAATCTTTTTAAAAAAAAAAAAAGACGAACACCTCCAACATGCAGCTAGAACTGAGCTACAATAATTCAACAAAGAAAATCACAGCTCATCTAAGTGAGACCATTCCACAGGAAACTGAATGAATTTCCAATGAAACAATTCCTGGAGGAAAGAAGGGGACTCTGCAGGAAGAGGGAGAGAGAGAGAGAGAGAGAGAGAGAGAGAGAGAGAGAGAGAGAGAGAGACAGAGAGACAGAGAGACAGAGAGAGACAGAGAGAGACAGAGAGA
>CABHPH010127799.1:32557-59258 GCA_902168325.1 Peromyscus nudipes | reverse complement strand
AGGGGGGTCAGGGGGCTACTAGAGTTGAGGTTTGAGAAGTCTACATATATAGCCCAGACTAGCCTTGAACATTATGATCCTCCTGCCTCAGTGCTGGGTATATATTTTTATTATATGTACACCTGTATCAGTCTCCGAGATTAAGTCAGAACACTTTGATCTCTCCAGATGTTCCTCTCTCCAGATGTGCCTCTTGTTCCTTCTTTGTCTGTAGCTCACAGACAGGCTGTTCCTCTCTCCAGATGTGCCTCTTGTTCCTTCTTTGTCTGTAGCTCACAGACAGGCTGTGTGCCAGGGGGTGGTGAAAATATACCCATATTGGCAAAATTATTAAGGCCACTCCACGTAGTTAAAAGGGAGGTTTATTTTGTGGGGTAACTCACGAGTGAAGGGATAGGTAACAGGGTCTGGGAAAGATGTAGCGCAGTCCGGCAGTGTTCTCTGGAGAACTCTACTCGGTCTACCTCCAGGGTCCAGGGTCCGGGAACCAAGAGAGACCGCGCATCCGGATCTCAGGTCTTCAGGGTCCTCTCTTGGCCCCGCCTTGTAGGCGTGACAGTTACGGAAGCCTCAGTGGGGTTTGGAACTTCCAGATCAAGGTTGGAATGGCTACCCACTACATCCCCACACCAGGTATAGGGACCTTGCAGAATTTATTTTGTACTATATTTATTTATTTATTTTTGGTTTTTCAAGGCAGGGTCTTTCTGGCTCTGGCTGTCCTAGAACTCGCTTTGTCGACCAGGCTGGCCTCAAACTCCCTGAGATCCATCTGCCTCTGCCTCCCAAGTGCTGGGATCAAAGGCTTGTGCCACCACCACCTGGCTATAGTATATTTTATAATCATCGAGGGAAATATCCTGCGCATGGTGGTAGACACCTATAAATCTTAGCACTTAGAATCATCCCTTCCAGCCTTTCCCTAGTCCAGCTGCCAGATTCCCCACATTTTACCCCCTCCCCCACTTATGTGTGTAAATATCTTTTCCTAGCAAATTGAGAGGCTTGCGAGCCACTGAGGGAGGCACAGTAGGACCACTGTGCACAGAGAGCAGGCAGACTTCAGACAGAGGCTGGCAGATCTCTGAGTTCTAGGCCAGCCTGGTCTACAGAGCTAGTTCCAGGACAGCCAGGGCTACACAGAGAAAGCCTGTCTCAAAAAACAAAAACAAACAAAACCAAATAGAAGATACACCAGTGAGTGGAGTCAAAGATGGCAGGCATCCTCAGGTACACAGGCAGGCCTGAGGCAGTGGGGGACATGGGTCCCCATAGGAGGGCGGTCCAGCACAGGCACTCAGGTCCAGACAAGGTGAAGGTCTGTGCAGTGAGAACAGAAATGTGGAAGTCTCAGCAGGGTGGGAAGGCTGTTCGTGTTGGAGGAAGAGCACCCAGAGAACAGGTACACTGCACAGAGCACAGTTGGTTCCCTGAGCTTGATGTGTCTGAGCAGGGGCCACTCCAGTCCAGGATGGTCTTGAACTCATGGCAGTTCTCCTGCCTCTGTCCATGTTCTGAGACAACCTTTTGAGATTTGTTTGTTTGTTTGTTCGTTTCTTTTTCAAGACGGGGTTTCTCTTTGTAACAGCCCTGGCTGTCCTGGAACTCACTCTGTAGACCAGGCTGGCCTCAAACTCAGAGATCTGCCAGCCTCTCCCTTCTCAGTGCTAGGATTAAAGGCTTAAGATTTATTTATTTATTATGTATAATGTTCTGCCTGCATGTATGCCTGCACACCAGAAGAGGGCACCAGATCTCATCATAGGTGGCTGTGAGCCACCATGTGGTTGCTGAGAATTGAACTCAGGACCTGTGGAAGAGCAGCCAGTGCTCTTAACTTCTGAGCCATCCCTCCAGCCCCTACTCAATTGTTTTTAAGGTTAATTTTTTAAAATTATGTATATGGGTACGTGCATGTGAGTGCAGTTGCCTTTGGAGGCTAGAGGCTTCGGATCCCCAAAGAGCTCCAGTTATAGATGGTTGCTGAGGCAGGATCTGAACTCAGGTCCTCTGCTTGTGCAGTAAGTGCTCTTAACTGCTAAGACGTCACTCAGTTTTTCACAAGCATTGGAATCACAACCGGGACAATTTGTTAGAACTGGGTTTTGTGGCTCCACGTCGTAGATACTGCGTCAATAAGTTTTGGGGGAGGCCGGAAGCTTTCAAACAACGCCATTTCTCCCAGTCTAGACCACAATGTGGCTCCAGGACATGTCTCACTTGAAGGGACTTCCTTATGTGACTTGAGTCATATGGACCCATGATTCAAGACTTAGGAGATCTCACCTTGAGTATGGGCAGGCCTACTTTATTGCATTTAGTAATTTGATGTTATAGACGGCTTCTCCTTGGAGGGAAAGCTCCTGACTTCCTGGTTCTCTTCCTCCCACAGGATTAACGCTGTGTCGAATGGACAGGTGCGAGGTGACAGCTATAGTGAAGGCTGTCTGGGCCAGACAGGTGAGTAGACCCCGTACCTTACTACCAACCTTTGCTCCTTGAAGCAAGACCAGTACTCCAAAGATTGCTTGTCAGGCTGCTTGGGTTCTGGTCTAGGATGGGGTGGTGCTGGATTCCAAGGCATAGGTCACAGCAGGCTGTGAGTGCAAAAATCACCAGGCTTGAGTGTATGACCCCAGCAATAACAGGTAGCCTTAAGTGTCTTCAGGCTGCAGCAGAGAGCAGGAGCTGGCAGTGTTTGCAAAGCAGAATCTACAGCACGTTACACTACCTGTATTTGGTTGTATTAGCATTTTTTGTTTGTTCATCTAGACAGGGTTTCACTATGTAGCCATGACTAGCCTGAAACTCAATATGTAGATCAGGCTGAGCTTGAACTCAGAGGTTCACCTGCCTCTGCTTGGCAGGGCTAGGATTATAGGTGTGCATCACTATACCTGGCTTGCATTAGCATCTTGAAATAGTTTATAATCTTAGACCATTTTTTTAATGTGTGCGGATGCTTTACCTACACGTTTGTCTGTGCACATGTGTGCCTGGTGACTGCAGAGGCCAGAAGAGAGCCTTGATCTCCATGTGGGTGCTGGGACCCATACCAAGGTCCTCCGGAAGAGCAGCAGTGTTCTTACCTGCTGAGCCTCTCCTAAGCCCTGCATCTGGCTATTTAGGAAGGTTCAAGGGATGCCGTTCATGTCTTCAGACTTGTGTAACCAGCAAGTTCAGTGGTCCCTGGCTTTGAGACAGGATATTGGGTAGCCTAGGCTAGCTTCAAACTCCCTAGTAGAACCAAGGATGGCCTTACTCCCTAGTATAACCGAGGATGGCCTTGAAGTTCTGATCCTCCTGCCTCAACCACACAAGTGTGTGGATCACAGGTGTGTGTCACCTTGCCTGGCCCATTGTGGGTTTTTTATATTTGTTTATTTTTGTTGTTGTTGTTTAAAGACAGGGTTTCTCTGTGAAGCCCTGGCTGTCCTGGAACTCACTTTGTAGACCAGGCTGGCCTTGAACTCAGAGATCCACCTGCCTCTGCCTCCCACATGCTGGGATTAAAGGTGTGTGCCATCACCACTAGGCATATATTTGTTTATTTCTATTGTGTGCATGTATGTCACATCGTATCTGTGAGTGTGTGTATCTATATGTGGGTTTTGGTTGGGTTGTTTTTTTGTTTTTGTTTTGAGACAGGGTCTCTAGCATTTGCTGACCTACACACCACATCACTGTGGTACAGGCTGGCATTCCTCCTACCTCAACCACCCATATCTGGTGAGGAGGGAATGAGTGTGGCTGCGTACATGCCATATGTATGGAGGTCAGAGGACAGCTTATTGGAGTCAGTTCTCTCTTGGTACCATTTGGATCCCGGGGAGCAAATTGAGGCATCAGGCTTGGCAGCAGGTGCCTTTACCTGAGGGTCCCCCTATCAGCCCCTTGGTTGTTCTTAGGTAGCACAGGCTAGCCTTGAACTTCAGACCCTCCTGCCTGTAATTGTTGGGATCACAGGCATGCACATGCATTCAGCGTGGACTTTGATGGTCTTTGTAAAGTCAACAGCCGTCTGCTGAGCAGCTGTGGTACCGTGATGTCTTTGCAGGCGCTCGAATCTGGCTCTTCATCGGTTTCATGTTGGCCTTTGGATCCCTGATTGCATCCATGTGGATTCTCTTTGGAGGTTATGTTGCTAAGGGTAAGAAAATGCTGGCTACATTTTAACCCCATGCTGGGATTTTACATCGAAACTGTCTACTTTAGGATAAACTTTTTTTGAACAATATTTTATATATAGATGCGCCAACTATTGCAATGTCCTTTACCTGGAGACATCTCTCCTCCCATCAGTAGTTAGCTTTGTAAGTTTTTTTCTTTCAACCCGGTACTTGGAAGGAATGGGATACAACTCCACGTCCTGCTCTCAACTCTAGAATATAATCTTCAGCCCTGTGACCCAAGAGGATCAGCTTAAAGAGAGGGTCTGTCGTGGCTCAGGCCGGAGCCTGCAGTTGAGGGTCATCCAGCTCCAGGGCTCTAGTGTTGATGCAGCAGGAGGGGATGGCTCTGTGCACTAGAGGTGCTCACCGCCAGGAAACAGAACCAACAGGAATGAGCCAGGACCAAGATAGGCCTTCACAGCATGTCCCCATGACCCACCTCCTCCAGGGAGGGCCTACCTGCTCCATTCCTCCACTTCCTCTGTCTCAGAGTCTGAATCCATGGTTGAATTCGCTCATTGATTAGGTCAGAGCACTCATGACCCATCATCAGGGTGTGCGTGGCTGTGCTCCAATCAAGTTGTCAACGACTGTCACGTCATCCCTGCAGAGCGCTAACCTCCCATTAAGGTGCAGAGGAGCCTTTGGAGGCAAGCACTCTCCCACTGAGCTAATCGACAGCCCTCAGTTTGTTTTTTTTGTTTTTGTTTTTGGTTTTGTTTGTTTTATTTTGGTGAAACCGACTTTGGATTTGTAGCCCTGGCCTCAGATTCCCATCAATCCTCTGGCCTCACTCAGACTCCCAAATTCTGGGATTATGGATATTCACCACCACACCTAAGATAAGTTCCTGCTGTGTAGCCTAGGGTGGCCTGGAGTTATCGATTCTCCTTCTCCACCTCCCCAGTGCTGAGGTTACATGTGTTTGCCATGTTGCCGCGTTTGACCTTTAGTTAGTTATGCGTCTTTGGTAATGCAATGCTACCTCCTTTTACATAGGAAAAGTAGTTAACAGTTGCATGTGCTGTTAAGGCCAGAGCTGGAAAAGGCCCTGGGTCCCTTGGCTGAAATTTCACTTAAGGGACCCTAGAAAAATAGGAAATGTATTTAGTAATCCAGATAAAATAGACCGTAGCTATAATAGTAAAAACATAGTGCCTGGCTAAGCTTGGACCAGCCTAGTCTGATTTGGTTGGTTGGTTTTGTTACTGTTGTCGTTATGAGACACAAACTCATTATATAGCCCTGGCTGTCTTAGAACTCACTCTGTAGCCCAGGCTGGCCTCACAGAGATCTGTCTGCCTCTGCCTCCTGAGTGCTGGGACTAAAGATGTGAGCCACTATACCTGGAGGTGGTAACGTTTGTTAATGTGGAGTAGTAGAGGCCTAGACAAAACTTGAGGCTATTTTGGGATGAGAAAGCTGACAGTCGTCTGTGCCTCCAGGCTCGAGCTGCCCATCAGTGAGTGCTCTGACAGCCTGGGGGCAGAGATGGTGAGATCCCAGCTCGGTACCAGGGCTCCTGCAGGGCACTGCTGTGTCTTTGTCCTCTCAGTACGGTTACTGTGTCCTTCCAGATGTGTAGGCCAGTCACTGCTGCCCCCAGCCAAGGCCTGTCAAAGAAGGTACCTTTCTCTCCCCGAGCATCCAGTCTGGGGTACAGTGCATCCTGACCCTACCCACCTCACAGCCACCTCTGGGCATCTCCATGGCTGTCACCCCCTTCAGCCTACCACAGTCTCTTCCTGCTTTCTGAAAGGACTTGCTGGCAGGTTTCCTGCCTCTCCCTTTGCCTGCAGTGGGATCCTGTTAGGACAGGTTGGCTCACGTCACATTTCCCTGTCATGATTGCCTGGCCCCCGGGACTGTCCTCTTTCCTCCCCATTCTCACTTCTCATATCCGGCAGCCATTCCTCTCCCGTGCTGCCTCTCCTGCCTCAGAGTCTTCGCCCTCTGTGGTTCTGCTTGTCCTGCCTTTGCTCTGGGGTCTGCTCTTCCTGGGGTCTTCCTGGCCTCTGGGTCTAACATCTCCATGTTCCCCACTCCCTCTCCTGGGTTGCTCTGTCTCCTCCCCTGGTTGTTCCAGGGGCAGGTGGTACGGCTCCCTGAGGGCTGGACAGTTATCAGTTCTGTTCCGCGGGGTCCTCAGCATGTTTCACGGTGTCCTTTGTGGGTCGTGTGCCCTCAGGAAGTAGTCTTACCTGAGCAGGGGGCTGTCATTTACCAAGCCAGTGCTGCCTGCCGTGCCTTATATCATTTAATTTACCCAGCACCGCTGCCAGCATCAGTTACGGTAGGTAGGCAAGAAAGTGGTGTTTGCTGGTAAACCCCTAACTATTGCAATTGTTCTTACAGAAAAGTCCATAGTGTATCCTGGAATTGCTGTTTTTTTCCAGAATGCCTTCATCTTTTTTGGGTAAGTTCTGATTTTCATTCTTTGTCGTGTGTGTGTGTGTGTGTGTGTGTGTGTGTGTGTGTGTGTGTGTGTGTGTGTAGGTAGACAATAGTGTCACTGTTTAACCTAGACTGGTTTTGAACTCATGGTCCTCTCACTTCAACATCTTGAACTGGGATTGCAGCTCTGTGTGCACCACCACACCTGGTGTGTGTGTGTGTGTGTGCATGCATGTGCGTGCATGTGTTCTTTAAAGGAAGGAATTCCTCTCTGTAACCCAGGCTGGACTTCAACTTCCTAAGTAGCTGGAACTACAAGTGTGTGCCACTGGGCCTGGCAGGACTTTCCCCCGCCTCACTAGGCGTTCTAGGCATTAGCTCTACCATGGAGCGCCACCCCTCAGCCTTTACCCCTTGGCTTCTTGGCATTCGCATTCGGAGGTACTGTGTCTTCACCCAAAAGCACCTTGTTCATGATCCCACCAGCTCTTGTTCCTGCCACCGTGTCCTAGTTAGGGTTGCTGGTGCTGTGATCAGACAGCAGAACCCATTAACATGGCGAGGAGAGGCCTGGTTTGGCTTACACTTCCACATCACTGTCCATCATCAAAGGAAGTCAGGGCAGGAACTCAGGCAGGGCAGGAACCTGGAGGCAGGAGCCGATGCAGAGGCCATGGAGGGGAGCTGCTTACTGGCTCGCTTCCTTATAGAACCCAGGACCACCAGCCCGGGGATGGCACTACTCACCACAGGCTGATCCTCTCCCAGCAATCACTAATTAAGAAAAAGCCCTACAGGCTTGCTTTTGGAGGCATTTTCTGAATTCAGGCTCCCTTCCTCTCTGCTGACTTTAGCTTGTGTCCAGTTGACAGAAGACCAGCCAGCACACCCCATCTCATTTGAACTCCTGGTTATCAATCAAAGCCCATTTCAAATACGACCATCCTTCTGGAGCCTTTTTTAAAAAATATAGTTACTTCTTTATTACTGTGTACGCATGTGGAGGTGAGTGTGCATATGCACACGTGCTACTGCACTCTTGAAGTCACAGGACAACCTGGAACAGTCGCTTCACTCTTTGCTCCTTTACATAGGTTCCAGGGAACTGGGGTTGTCAGGCTTTCTCAGCAAACACTACCCACTGAGCCATCCTGCTTTTGTCTGAATCATTTTCAGACAAATTCAGAAACTGACAGCAAGGCAGTGATTTGTGCTTATAATCTTAGCATCAGAAGGCAGAAGCAGGAGGATTGCCATAAGTTCGGGGATAGTCAGGTTTATATTGTAGGTTCCTTGCCAGCCAAGGCTACACAGTAAGGCCCTCATCTCATAAAAACAAAAATTGAACTCCTTCAAGGAGAGTGAGTTCTGTTCAGGCCTCCTTGGTGTTTGGTATGAAGTGTGTGGCATGTATTATCAGATGTGAGCGGGCTGAGGACAAGGACTGTACGCCTCATTTGTCTGGATGGGCCTAGCACACCAGCACAGCCCATAAAGGTGTATGGATGGGCTGGAGCTCAGCGCTAGCACGCTCACCCCAGGCCTGTGTTCCATCCCTGGCTCACCCCCAAAAGTCTTGTAGGATCAAGTAGGTAATGATCACTCCCGAACACTGCCTGGCTTCTCAGAGCCTCAGCAGTAAGAGCTTAGGTCGGGGACAGTCAGAAGCAGCAGTCTGGCATTAGGAAGAATCCGTGTCTCTAGGACAGGCCATGTGTGGATCTCAGATGTTTCTCTTCAGCTCCGTGATGTTTCTCTGTCACATGCTTCCTACTCTTCTAGAAGTTTCTCAGCCCAGACAGTCATGTTGTGCTTCTTGCTCTGTCCACAGAGGGCTGGTTTTTAAGTTCGGCCGCACGGAGGACTTATGGCAATGAAGACACCCACCTCTGCAGCACAACCGCCCTGCATGGGATTTTTTTTTTTCACCGCTCACCCAATCTTTTGTAATGCTGTTTTCTAAACTTATTTCTGAGTCTAAATCTCAGCTTAAAATTGTATAATGCTAGAATCATGAACTCCTATGTGAACTGCAACAGTCTAGTGTGGCATGCCCCTGATCAGCTTGGCGGTGGGAGAGGAAACTGTTGACATGAGTAACTTTGTCAGCTTCTATCATGGTCTAAAGAGTCGATTAGGGAGAAGTGGTAGAGTCTTGGGGGTGAGGGTTCACTCTGGGATCCAGTGTTTACTAAGCACGGCCTCTTCTGTGTCCAATGTTGAATAATGTATAAACATTTTCTTGTTTGTTATTAAAAACTATCCAGTGGTTGGAGTTCTTTCTCATTATACTGTGTATATGGTTTATGTGGTTCTGCCAGGAAATTGTGCAGCTTCCTTTTCATGTAAATGACCTAAGATAACCTGTGGAAATGGTTCCTGACTCTTGACCCAGAGACCCTTCAAAGCATATTAAGTCAAGAGCTTCAAATCAGTGTTCACATTAAGAACACCTGTACTGCCCAGACTTTGAGTATGTGACAGATGGAACTTTAAAGAAGTGTGTTGGGGAGATGGTTCAGGGGTTAAGAGCACTGGCTGCTCTTCCAGAGGTCCTGAGTTCAATTCCCAGCAACCACATGGTGGCTTACAACCATCCGTAATGAGATCTAGTGCCCTCTTCTGGCATGTAGGCAAACACACAGCCAGAACACTGTATACATAACAAATAAATAAACAAGTAAATTTTTTTTAAAAAAAGTGATGTGTGCCAGGAAGGCAGTATACTGGGAGAATTGGTAGGCGTGCCCCGGAGTGTGGGGCTGGACACAGTGGCCCAGACTTTTTGCTGTACATACTTAAAAACAGTCCTGCAAAACTGGAGTTTGGACGTAGATTCTTCAGTCATTGGAGATTCTCAGGAGAACTGAGCACCCAAGATGCACTGGACTTACATGGTTCGCCTGCATGCTAGCTCCCCAGCCAATGGAGATGCTCCTTGCTGAGAAGGACGAAACTTCTGGAGCCAGCAGAGGAGGCTGCACAGAGACCTCCTGAAGAAACAAAAGCTCACCATGGCCCAGGAAGAAATTCCGCATGAAATTGAAACAAGTCAAAGAAAGAGAAACTGGAAGACATTTCATCGGAAGCAGTGCTTCAGGGTCCCCGAGAGAGCGAGTGCGCTAGAGGAGCCCAGGCTACTGTGTAGCACAAATCTTTTTTTTTTTTAATATTTTATTTATTTACTTATGTGTACATTTGTCTGTGTGAGGGTGTCAGATCTCCTGCAAGTGGATTACAGACAGCTGTGAGCCACCATGTGGATGCTGGGAATTGAACCCCGGTCCTCTGGAAGAGCAGCCAGTGCTCTTAACCACTGCACCATCTCTCCAGCCCCAGTAGCACGAATCTTAAAAGGTCTTATTAATACAAGCAAACCGGGAGCCAGGTATTGGGGTGAACGCTGAATAATCAGAGAAACAGAACAAACCACAGCCAGCCTCACCTCACCAATTCCTAAGCTGATCCTGTTTCTTCAAACTGGAAACCTCTGTGTCCTCATCCAAATGGATCTCAGCTGAACTGCTGTCACGCCTTATATACCTTTCTGCTTCCTGCCATCACTTCCTGAGATTAAAGGTGTGTGACACCATGCCTGGCAGTTTCCAGTGTGGCCTTGAACTCACAGAGATCTGGATGGATCTCTGCCTTCGGAATGCTAGGATTAAAGGTGCATGTGCCACCATTTTCTGGCCTCTATGCCTGTCTAGTGGCTCTGACCCCAGATAAGTTTATTAGGGTGCACAATATATTGGGTGACATAGTATCACCGCACTACCGCTGGGCTCCCATCCCTTCTGTGGACATCTCCATTGCACTGCTAATTCAGAGTAAGAACACGTGACCAGCTGTAACACAGGTGGGTACAGATGGAAAGAAGAAAGGGTGCAGACTTGACAGTCGCTTAGGTGACATTTTCTAGGACTTGACAGTCTCTGGCTCAGGTGACAGTTTGGTGGGTTTTGGTTTTGGTTTTGGCTTTTTGGTTTTCGAGACAGGGTTTCTCCATGTAGCCTTGGCTGTCCTGGAACACTTTCTGTAGACCAGGCTGGCCTGGAACTCACAGAGATCCGCCTGCCTCTGCCTCCCAAGTGCTGGGACTAAGGGCGTGCACCACCACTACCTGTCTGACACTTTGTTTTGATAGTGACTTGAATTCTGTGTTTCATTTTACCTCTCAACAGATAACTTAAATTCAGCACCCCCCAGGGTTGGTTAGCACTGTACAGACCAGCTGTTAGGGACCCTGATAGTCTGTTCCCCACCTGAACTCTTGGCCTCCCCCACCACACACACACACACACCTCACACAATATGGTACAAATTCTTCAGAGCAGAGCTTGAAGTCTTGGCCTTCATCAGTTCCCCAGTGGGAGCCATGATCACTGTCATAGATGGCTTAGATGTGTGGACTCTCCCACACCCACTGGCCGCGGGTTTGAATAACATTGGCTTGTCAGGACACAAAGGACAGCTTAGCTGTTGTCCTTCATGACATCACAAATCCAGATGATGGATCTGTGAGTCGACCTCTTAAGAACTTGAGAGCGGGGTTGGGGATTTAGCTCAGTGGTAGAGAGCTTGCCTAGCAAGCACAAGGCCCTGGGTTCAGTCCTCAGCTCCAGAAAAAAAAAAAAAAAAAAAAAATTGAGAGCACGCACCCTCACGCCATGACCGGCCGTACGTACCCTCTCCCCACAGTACAGTCTGGAGGATGCTGAGGACCTTGTCACACTGCTGGCTCCACAGCCTGTGTGCAGTGACCAGATGTGAGGGTTCTTCATTTCCCTATTGCCCACCACTTCCTGTGCTGCTGTAGCCGGGAGTCAACCACCTTGGTAGTGGCTTTAGTGAGAGAAAAGAATGAAACAGTCATTGACAGAACTGGACCGGAACTTTAATGAGGTGTCTGCAGCCAACAGTATTGATAGCATCTGTCATGAAAACCAAGCACACTATTTAAACTTAAATCGCCACTTGAAGACTTTCTTGTAATGTGTGTTACAAACACAAATGGAGCACACGGAGAGGGACATCTCCACGCTCAGCCTCGTTCTCCGACGTTTTTGCCTAAAATCCAACAGCCAAGTGAGGGAACTGTGAAGGCAAAGCACAGGTTTTATTTTATTTCATTGGTTTTTGGTTTTTTGAGACAGTTTCTGTGTTAGCTCTGGCTGTCCTGGAACTCACTATGTAGAGTAGGCTGGGATTCAAGGCACTTGCCACCACACCCACCTGTCACTTTCAAAATCTTAGGAGAAATCTTAGATCTGTATTTCTCTTCCTCTGTTTTTCATTTGTTTGGTTTTTGGTGGGTGTGTGTGTTTAAATTATTTTTAATTTTTAATTCTTTAAAAAAAATTTAATTTAGCCAGGCAGTGGTGGCACACACCTTTTATCCCAGCACTCGGGAGGCAGAGGCAGGAGGATCTCTGTGAGTACAAACCTTTTGTTGTTGTTTTGAGCCAGAATTTCTCTGTGTAACCACCACAGCTGTCCTGGAACTCCGGTTAAAGGCGGTGCACCACCACCGCCTGGCTCAAAAACATTTTTTTAACTTATGTATTTGGAGGATTTGCTTGCATATATGTCTATGTACCATGTGCACACCTGGTTCCTTCAGAGGCCGTAAGAGGTCATCCAATCCTTAAAACTGGAGTTACAAAGTTACAGTTGTGAGCTGCTGTGTAGGTTCTGGGAATCAAAACCGGCTCCTCTGGAAGAACACCAGTGCTCTTAACCACTGAGCCATCTCTCCAGGCCCTATTTGTTTTTACTTATGTATACTCGTGTGTGCATGCTTGTCTGTTTGTGCTCTACTTGTGCTGTGTATGGAGAGGTCAGAATTGGCACCAAAACCCTTGCAACTGAAGTTACAGGGTGTGGGTCCCAGGAACCAGTAACCAATGGTAACACAGAAGCCAGATCCTCTGTAAGAGCAGCAAACACTCTTAACCACTGCCCAGCCCTTTTTGTATTTTGAGTCTGGCTATGTAGTGGGAGCTATCCCTGAACCTGCCATCCTCCTGGCCTCGAACTCACAGAGATCTGCCTGGCTCTGCCTCCTGAGTGCTGGGATTAAAGGTGTGTGCCACCATCACCCAGCTCTTCATGTAGTTCTTTACATAGATCTTGTTTTTGTTGTTGTTGTTGTTGTTTTTAATACCACCAGTGGCAGGGACTACCATAGCTCATTCCATTTTGGATTTTTCCATATGGTGCTTATGTGACTTACAGAACCACAGGCAGCTCCCGGTCTGTTTTCCTACATTACAGCCTGGCTCTGCTCAGTGACAGGAAGTAAGTGAGATGGCCACATGGTGACATCGGGGTCTGGAGACAGTTCTCCAGCAGATACCTACCACACATCTGGAGCCAGACACACATTTGTACCCCTGTGTCCTTGACTGGCTCTGCCATTTCGGACAAGTGACTTCTTCACCAACGGGCCTCCATTTCCTTATCTTTAAGCTTGGGGCACCTAAAGAGGACTCCCATGAGTTGTCCTCTGATCTCCTTGCACACACACCCACACACACTAAATAAAAATCAATCTATCATGTTAATAACTTAAAAAATCTTACCTCCCAGAAAGCCTGATCATCAAAGTACTTGGTTGCATGGGGAGCCCTCCACACTTTGATATTTAGGAGCCAACCTTAAACAAAAGACAATGAAATGTTAAAATATGCAGAGCTCATTTGTTACCTCAAGATCACGGAAATAAGCCGGAGGCGGTGATGCATGCCTTTAATCCCAGCACTTAGGAGGCAGAAGTAGGTGGATCTTGGTGAGTTCAAGGCCAGCCAGGGCTACACAGAGAAACACTGCCTTGAAAAACAAACAAAACAAAACAAAAAGATCACTAAATCTCCCCTCCCCGTAATCTTGAGACAGCCAAATGGAAGCTCAGTGGGTCCTGGTAGCTTCATTCATTCTCTAGATGTCTCTTAAGGAATCATGAGGGCAAGATTTTTCCGCAGGACTGAGGTCACACCCAGCACTATCCATTGGACGTGGATTTGACACCCTTCCCCAAGACAGACTAGAAGGGCCCTGGCACAGCTGAGGGAGTTGGCACACGCCTGTAACCCCAGCACTCAGGAGGCAGAGGCCACCTTAGCTTCAGAATAGTGAAACCCAGAAGGAAGAGAGGGAGGGAAGGAGGGAGGGAGGGAAGGAGGGAGGGAGGGAAGGAGGGAGGGAGGGAGGGAGGGAATAAGATGAGGGAGGAGGAATGATGGATCCATTTTAAGCACAAGAGGTACCACTGGAGAGCGGCACCCTTGCTGCCCACAGAGTTCAGAAGAGGGCTCTTGGATCCCTGGACCTGGAGTTAGGAATGGCTGTGAGCACCATGTGGGTACTGGGAACTGAACCTGGGTCCTCTGCAGGAGTAGCCAGTGCTCTTGACTGCTGAGCCGCCTCTCCGACCCTCCAGGTGGTTTTGAATCACCAGTTCTCTGATGTGGTAAGTGATGAGTGAAAGGAAAGCTAACTGGTCTCCACTCTCACAGCGTGAACCACTTTCCCTCTGTGCTCTTTTGACCCCAGCAAAACATAAAGAAAGCCCCCCAGAAAGCGGGCAGGGTGACACTTGTAATCCCATCGGTCAGGACGCTGAGGCAAGAGGGTAGAGAGTTCAAGACCAGCCTGGGCTATTGAATGAGGCAGTGTCTCAGAAAAAGAAAAGCAAAAAGGGAGGGGAGACAAGAGGAGGGACTTCCTGTGCTAAATTTGACTCATTGTGGCAGTGTGCTCACTAAGGAGAGTATCCACTCTGGGAGCCTGGAGAATTTGCTCTCTCCCCTGTAGTCCAGAGTAACCGGCTCAGAGCAGATCCTGGATGTGCATCTGTCGAGTGAAGTAGTGTGAGGATGCCCTTGGGGAAGGAGAGGCAGGCTTGAGGGCATAAAGTCCCCTTGGTCTTCCGTGCAAAGCTGGGTGCCACCACTCTCCCTGGATTCAAGGATGCCACTTGCCCCACTTAGAACTCCAGGGAGGTCCCCGACTCCTCAGGCCTCATTGGCAGCAGGTGACCTCTGGAGGCCTTTCTAGTTCTGAAATTATGTTTCTTGGATTTTGTGTTGGGTCTTTTGTTGTGGTGGTGGTGGTGGTGGTGGGGTGACAGGGTCTCAGTGTGTAGTAGCTTTGGCTGGCCTTGAACTCACTATGTAGACCAGACTGGCCTTGAACTCAGAGATGTGCCTGCCACCGCCTCCTGAGTGCTGAGAGTATGGGCGTGCCCCACTACTCTGAACTGATGATTTGATTTTTCAAAAGCAGCATTTGAGGGGCTGAAGGGATGATGGCTCAGCAGTTTAGAGTACTTGTTCTTCCAGAGGACTCAGGTTCAACTCCCAGCACCCGCATGGTGGCTCACAATTGTTTGTGGCTCCAGTTTCAGAGGATCCATCTCCCTCTTCTGACCTCCACAGGCAGCAGGCATGCAAGCGTTACATAGACATACATACAGGCAGAACACGCATACACATAAAATGAAAAAAATAAATCTCTTAAAAATCATCATGTAGGGGGATGGAGAGATGGTTCAGAGGTTAAGAGCACTGACTGCTTTTCCAGAGGTCCTGAGTTCAATTCCCAGAAATCACATGGTGGCTCACAACCATCTGTAATGAGATCTGATGCCCTCTTCTGGCCTGCAGTCATACATGCTGTATACCTAATAAATAAATAAATCTTTAAAAAAAAAATCATCATGTAGCTGGGCAGTGGTAGTGCATGCCTTTAGTCCCAGCACTCAGGAGGCAGAGGCAGGTGGATTTCTGTGAGTTCGAGACCAGCCTGGTCTACAGAGTGAGTTCCAGGACAGCCAGGGCTACACAGAGAAAAGCTGGAACTGAGGGGTGAGTTCCAGAGGAAGGGGCCAAGCATGCATACGTGTGTCACAGCGCCCTCTAGTGGAGGAAAGTCTTACTGCACCAACCTGTTAGGAGTCCAGCCACCATTCCCATCGCCAGAGCAAAGCTGAGAGCCCCGAAGTCAATGACCATCTGGTTTACACTGAAATGGACAAAGCAGAGAGGCCACTCAGGCATCAGGCTGCAGGCACCGGGGACAAACATGACAGGTGGCATTAGTGGTGACATGGCCAAGAAGGGCTGTGAAGAAACCATGTCCCTGTAGAGCTATGCAGATGTCGTTGGGACAGGAGGAGAGGCTCCACAGCCCTCTTTGGCACATTGAAGTCCCCACACTCCATGGGTCAGCTCAAGCCCAGCACTGGCTCCTCCGTGTCATCCTACAGTCGGAGGCGTTGAACAACCCAGCTTTTCCTGCCTCAGATCTCATTACCCCAGGATGGCCTCCAACAGGCTCTGTGGTAGACTCTACCTCTACCAGGCAGAAGATGACTTGGAATTCTTGGTCCTCCTGCCTCCACCTTCCAAGTTCTGGGATTCCAGATGTGTGCGCCACAGCCAGCCTTTGTTTGTGCTGGAGGATGAAAACACTCAGCTGGCTGAGCCACGTCCCCTCTCCTAATCGAGCCTCTTTGGGCACCACTCGCTCCTCTTCCTTGGTTCAACACTCCACAGACAGGTAGGAATACAAGAAAGCAGAAGGCAGGGTCAGCCTGCTGGAGATCACCCTTGCCTGCGTACTTCCGCTTGTAATAAAATAGCACTCCTGCCGGGCGGTGGTGGCGCACGCCTTTAATCCCAGCACTCGGGAGGCAGAGGCAGACGGAGCTATGTGAGTTCGAGGCCAGCCTGGTCTACAGTGCTAGTCCAGGACAGGCTCCAAAGCTACAGAGAAACCCTGTCTCGAAAAACCAAAACCAAACAAACAAAGAAACAAACAAAAAAAAAACGGCACTCCTTGCTCAGCCGTTCTCTCTGAACTCTATGACAATTACAAGAACTTGGGAGCACTGGATACAGTCTTCACTTCTCTGCCCCCCAAAGCCTTCACTACCACCCCCAGGAATGGCTTCAATCCCACTCTTGACTCCATAGTAAAACTTATCACTTTGACCTCAACCACCATGGCTGTCAAAAGTGTCCTATTGGCCTGCTGCCTCAAAAACGGGCACACCCGTGCGCTGCTCTTCAGCTGCCCCCTTTTTGAGAAGATGTGGCCTGGAGAGTTGGTAGCTCCTTACAAGGTATAGGTTAGGAACATTTCTGAAGCCGGATGTGGTAGCTCACCCCTGTAATCCCAGCACCCAGGAGGCTGAGGCATGAGCCAGGCCAATCTGAGCGACATCGTAAGACCCTGTCTGAATTTTTCTTTTTTTGTTTTTTGTTTTTTTTCGAGACAAGGTTCCTCTGTGTAACAGCCCTGGCTGGCCTGGAACTCACTCTGTAGACCAGGCTGGCCTGGAACTCACAGAACTCCGCCTGCCTCTGCCTCTGCCTCTGCCTCTGCCTCTGCCTCTGCTGGGACTAAAGGCCTGCACCATCATACCTGGCTTACCCTGTTTAAATTTAATAATAATAATTTAAAAAAAAGGTTTTCTGAATTAGTTGACTCTGGGTACGTTTCCTCCCAAGGTGGACGAAGGTTAAGGGAAGAAGCCAAGGCACCCACTCGAATATGGAGTAGCTGTTCTTCCTAGTTTTCAGCAGAATGTAGGTGATTGCTCCTAACACACCCGGCAAGCCGAAGGTGTAGTGGATCCCACCGGGGTTCTGGATCTGCAGCTTGTGGTTCAGACACACCTGGGGACAAGATGGTGCTGTAAGTAGATCTGTAAGTAAGACCCATAGTCCCTCCCGATTCTTCCACAGGTCTTGGACATCAGGGCCACCAAAGGGAGTGGACAGGGAGGCTCACTTAAAGATGCCCTAAAGGTACATTCACACCCCCCTCCCAGGAAACATTTAAAACACCAAGAAGAGGGGCCTGGAGAGATGACTCAGCAGTCAGGACAGGAGCACTGGCTGCTCTTCTAGAGAAGGTCCTTCAGAACTTCAGGTTCAGTTCTGAGGACCCACATGGTGGCTTACACCCATCTGTAGTTCCAGTTTTAGGGGCTCTGGCCTCAACATGCTGATGTGGTGCACAAACGTATATTCCGACAAATCAGTCATATGCATAAAAATAAAATCTTTATTTTAAAATGCTGAGAATGTAGATTGATGGAAGAATGCTTGCCTAGAAGATGCAAGGGCCTGGATTCCATCCCCTGGCATGCACACACGAGCATGCACACACACACACACACACACACACACACACACACACACACACACACACGGGATTTCGTGGCTGTGGCTATGGGATGAGGACTGGGATTCTGTAATTCTGACAAACTTCCCAGTGATGTTGTCACAATTGGAATGTGACATGGGCCCCCACAAGCTCATAGGGTCGAACACCTGTGCCCCCATGATGGTCCTGTTCTAGGAGACTGTAGATCCTTTTAGGGGGAGACAGCTGGTGGAAGTAAGTTGGGGGGGGAGGGAGTTGGGCCTTATGGGTTACAAGCCAGCTCCATTTCCAAGCTCTCAACCTCGTGGCCCACTGAAAAGTGAACTAAGAGCCGCCACACACCCCTGCTGCCAGAGAGCTGCTGGCGGCCATGCTTTCCCACCGCAATGGACGGTGTCCCTGCAAACCGTGAGCCAAAATAAATCCTTCCCCCTTAAGTTGCTTCTTGGTGGTCTTTGGTCACAGCACCAAGGTAAGTAGCCCACACAGTCGCCATTGCTGACGGTTTCCTGGTCATCACATTCTGAGAAGAAGGGTCTGTCACAGATTCCATTCCCATTTGAGGCTGTGTTGGGACTGGGGACCATCCTCTGAACTTTAGAGTGTTGAGCAACATCCCTGGCTTCTAACTTCTACAACCCAGCAGCATGCCCAGCAAGAACGTCTCTAGTCATTGCCAAATGTTTCCTGTAAATGCCATCCACAAGACAACAGGAAATAAGAAGTCAGAAAGGGGGCTGGAGAGATGGCTTAGAGGTTAAGAGCACTGCTTGCTCTTCCAAAGGTCCTGAGTTCAATTCCCAGCAACCACAAGGTGGCTCACAACCATCTGTAATGAGGTCTGGCGCCCTCTTCTGGCCTGCAGGGATATGTGCAGACAGAACACTGTATACATAATAAATAAATAAATCTTTAAAAAAAACCCAAAAACTTAAAATTAAAAAAAGTCAGAAGGATGGCATCTATCCATGCACGTGGCCCACGCTGTCCCA
The DNA here is from genome assembly GCA_902168325.1 of Peromyscus nudipes. Lineage (NCBI taxonomy): Eukaryota > Metazoa > Chordata > Mammalia > Rodentia > Cricetidae > Peromyscus > Peromyscus nudipes. The sequence continues at coordinate 40,525 of CABHPH010127799.1, read as the reverse complement.
CTTCTGCCCTTAGTAGGTCTTAGGAGATACATAGGGAATTTCCTCAGGTTCCTTCTCTCCTTATGGTCCCCACTGTCTTCAGCGTGAACATCCCAGGTTATCCCAGGAGATATGCCCAGCACTTCCCACCTCTTGGTGTTGGTCTTGCCAAGGTCCTGGCAGACCCAAACCTTCTGCTATGATCATATCTTTGTTTCTTGGCTGGGTCACATACTCTTCTCACTGGCCCTACCTAGGCTGCATTTCCCTCTTTGCCTGGCTAACCCTACTCACATTCTACTGCTGACCTCAGGCGTCATTCCCTCTGGAAGTATTGGCTTCTACTCTGACCCGACCTAGGTTAGCTTAGGTGTCCTTCTGGTGTTTATTGGCAAGTTGTATTTATCTGATGTAGAACAAGGGTTAAAGCATTTTTGATGACTGGAGAGATGGCTCATCAGTTAAGAGCACTGACTGCTCTTTCAGAGGTCCTGGGTTCAATTCCCAGCACCCACATGGCAGCTCACAACTGTCTGCAACTCCAAGATCTGACCCCCTCACACAGACATGCAGGCAAAACACCAATGCAAATAAAATTAAAAACAAAAAACATGTTAGGTGAATGATGGAAAGAATGATTTGATAAACAAATGCCTTATCTTCAAAGTGACAGAGAGCCACCCTGCCCTGGTGAAAGAGTCAAGGGAGGGGCTGGAGAGATGGCTCAACGCTTGAGAGCACTGGCTGCTCTTCCAGAGGACCCGGGTTCGGTTCCCGGCACCTACATGGCAGCTCACAACTGTCTGTACCTCCAGTTCCAGAGGATCCGATGCCCTCACACAAACATACACACAGGCAAAACACCAATGCACATAAATAAATGAATCTTAAAAAAAAAGAGTCAAGGGAACTGAGACACCAAAACATCAAGGGACTGTGCTGGCTAACTTTACATCAACTTGACACAAGCCAGAGTCATTCTGGAAGAGGGAACCTCAATTGAGAAATTGCTCCCCCATCCCCGCCCCAGACTGGCCCATAGGCAAGCCTTTCAGGGTGGTTTCTTGACTGAAAATTGATGTGAGAGGGTCCAGCTCACTGTGGGTGGTGCCACCTCTAGGTGGCCCTGGGTTCTATAAGCAAACCATGGGGAAGCAAGCCAGTAAGCAGCACCCCTCCATGGCCTCTGCATCAGCTCCTGCCTCGAATTCCTGCACTGCCTTCTCTGGATGGTGGACTACCAACTGTCAGCTGCAATAAACCCCTTCTCCCCGGGTTGATTTCGGTCAGTGTTTTATCACGGTGATACACACAATCACTAAGACAGGGCTTGAGCCCCATGGGAACATGTCGCCTTATGACACATTCTTCGCTGTGTAACAACTGCTGTCATCTCGGGGTTTCAGAGTCAGAAGACACAAGAGACATTTCTTCCCACCGCAGATGAAAAGCAGAGAGCCTTAGCTTTGATAAAATCGAACTGCTGGTAAGTTCTTCTTTGGGTTGAAACTGATAATCAAAAGGCTACGCCTAGGCTGGGAGGTGACTCAGAGGGAAAGGCGCTTGCTGCCAAACCTGATGTCCTGAGTTCAATTCCCAGGACCCATATGGCAGAAGTAAAGAACAGACTTGCTAAGTTGTCCTCTGACTTTACTGGTACTCACAATAAACGAACAACAAAAAGTGCAATTTTAATTTTCTTAAAGATTAAAATGATGGATGGAAACGCCTCTGGGCATGCTCTGCTGTGTCATAAAGTTTTATCTGAGAACCGAGGCAGCTTGGAAGCTGCAGCGACAGAGGTGTCTTCCCTGAGTGTGCTCACCTAGCTTAGTTGTTAACATATCGGCTTTGTACCTGACCTAGGAAAGTGTCACGACCTGCTTCATGCACCCGTGACCCACCCAGTGACCTAGATACCACTGCTCTGAGGAAAGTAGAGGTTGGTAGCTGTGGTGGTTTGAAAGAAAATGGCCAGGCAGTGGTGGCGCATGCCTTTAATCCCAGCACTCAGGAGGCAGAGCCAGGTGGATCTCTGTGAGTTCGATGCCAGCCTGATCTACAGAGCAAGATCCAGGATAGGCACCAAAACTACACAGAGAAACCCTGTCTTGAAAAAAAATTAAAAAAAAAAACCAAAAAAAAAAAAAAAAAAGAAGAAGCTGAAAGAAAATGGCCCCCAAGGGGAGTGGCACTATTGGGAGGTGTGGCTTTGTTGGAGTGGGTATGGCCCTGTTGGAGGAAGTGTGTCACTGTGGGGGCGGGATTTGAGGTTTCCTATGCTCAGGATACCATCAGGTGTCTAGTTGATTTCCTGTTGCCTGCAAGATACAGGACTCACAGCTACTACTCCAGCACACATCTGCCTGCACGCCGCCATGCTTCCCATTATGATGATAATGGACTGAACCTCTGTAAGTGAGCCACCCCAATCAAATATTTTCTTTTTTTTTTTTAAGATTTATTTATTTATTATGTATACAGCATGTATGACTGCAGGCCAGAAGAGGGCACCAGATCTCATTACAGATGGTTGTGAGCCACCATATGGTTGCTGGGAATTGAACTCAGGACCTCTGGAAGAGCAGTCAGTGCTCTTAACCTCTGAGCCATCTCTGCAGCCCAAATATTTTCTTGATAAGAGTTGCCATAGTCACGGTGTCTTTTCACAGCAATAGAAACCCTAAGACAGTAACTGTCCAGTTCCTTACCGGCAGGCACTTGGCTCCCCCAATGGAGATCAGCCCAGCTGTGAGGCCCAGCACCATGGCAATCCAAGGAGAAGGAATCAGGGAACATGGGGCACCCACAGCCACGCCTCCTGCCAGGACTGCATTGTGGATATGAACCTGCAAAGAAACAGCTTGTGGGCGGGTGAAGACAGGCTCAGAGAGGGCACTCTCTTGCCCTCAATCTTCCAGCACATTGGCCAGGAGCAGTCTCCTAATGCTTTCCTGGTTCACAGGTCCTGAAACCATCCCTTCCTGTCCATCAACACCAGGTGACCTTTATCCACAGACTCCCTCCAGCTGAGTCGTCCTTCTAACTGGCATCCTGGCCACTCCTTACTAACACACCCTTGAGCACTTAACAGAGTTTGAGCTGTGGTGGTACACACTTGCAATCTCAACGCTCATGAGGCTAGGACAGGACTACCTTGAGTTCAAGGCTAGCCTAGGCCACGGGGTAAGATCCTGTCTTTTTTTTTTTAACTTTAAAAAAAGATTTATTTATTTTTATTTTTCATGTAGGTGTTTTACGCCATATATGTCTGTGCAGTCCATGCATGTCTGGTGCTTGTGGAGGCCAGAAGAGGGCATCAGATCCTCTGGTAATGGAGTTATAGACAGTTGTAAGCCACCATGTGGGTGCTTGGAACCAAACCCAGATCCTCTGGTAAAGGAGCCAGTGTTCCTAACTTCTGAGCCATCTCTCCAGCACCCAAGATCCTGTCTTTATTTTTTAAATTTGATTGACTGATTGATTGATTGATTGATTGATTTTCAGTTTTCCAAGGCAGGGTTTCTCTGTATAGCCTTGGCTGTCCTGGAACTTTCTCTGTAGACTAGGCTGGGCTCAAACTCCTAGAGATTCGCCTGCCTCTGCCTCTGGTATTAAAAGTGTGCGCCACCACTGGCAGTGGTGGCGCACGCCTTTAATCCCAGCACTCGGGAGGCAGAGCCAAGCGGATCTCTGTGAGTTTGAGGCCAGCCTGGACTACCAAGTGAGTTCCAGGAAAGGCTCAAAGCTACACAGAGAAACCCTGTCTTGAAAAACAAAACAAAACAAAACAAAACAAAACAAAACAAACAAACAAACAAAAAAAAGTGTGCCACCACATCTGGCTCTTTTTTTTTTTTTTTAATTAAGAGTATGTGTTGGGGGAGGGAAGTGTGCCGGTGAGTGCAGTACCTGAAGAGACCAGAAGAGGGTGCTAGATGGCCTAGAGCTGGAGTTTCAGGCATTTGTGAACCACCCAGTGTGATTGATTCCTAGGAGCCAAACTCGGGTCCTCTACAAGAGCAGTGTCTGCTCTTAACCACTGAGCCATCTCTCCAGTCCTGGAGGGTTTTTTGTTTTGTTTTCATTTTATTTAGTGTGGGTGTGGGTGTGAGCCTGAGCTTACCCAGGACAACTTTTGGGAGTCTGTTCCCTCCTCCCACCATATAGTACCCAGGATCATGATAGCAAGCTCACTTAGCCGCCAGCCTTCCTTCCAGAGCTCTTGTGCACTGAGTCAGACGTTAGGCCAGGGCCTGGCACAGAAGCCACAGTCACCATGTTGCTGCATAGGCCCCTGTATGACCACACTCTGCTCCAATATGCTGTCCCCGGCTCCTGGGTCACACCTCCACTCTGCCATCCATCCCACTAGATCCAGAGGAGCCTGGCCTTCTCTGACCCCTCAGTCTCAGCCTTAGAGCTCTGGGCTTTCATCTGACACCTGCCTCTTTGTCTCCTAGGCAACCCTGCCTTGTCTGCTCCTAGACTTCCTGTTGTCACCAAGTTCACCTGTGTGCACACCAACCTCCCCTAGTGATTCAGTTGTGCTGGGGGCCTGTCATCTGTTCCCCCTAAACCCACCCGACTCCACTCCTACCCCATCCTCAGCTCTTTCCAGTGCTTCTGGCTGGCTGAACCTGACTTCTGTCTCTCTCTCACTCATCCCTCTCCACAAAATGTCCCCAGTGTATCAGTACCAGCACCCACACACATAAGTACTGTCCATGTATTACCTATCTTTTCCTCCTCCTTTTTTTTTTTTTAAGCAGGGTTGTATATAGCCCAGGCTGGCCTCAAACTCAATATGTAGTCAAGGATAGCTTTGAACTCCTGTTCCTCCCAATTCTACCCACTGAGTACTAGTTCACAGTGAGGCACTACCATGCTCGGCTGACACAGTGCTGGGGTTTGAACTCAAGGCCTCGGGCATGCTAGGCAAGCACTCCACCAACTGAGCTATGTCCCTAGCCCCTGAATTCTCTTTCTAAAAAGATGTATTTATTTTATGTGTATGAGTGTTTTGCCTGCATGCATGTATGTGTTCCACATGTGTGTCTGGTGCCCAAGGAGGTTAGAAGAGGGTGTTGGATTCCCTGGAATTGGAATTATGGATGGTTGTGAGCCGACATGTGGATTCTTGGACCTGAACCTGGATCCGCTTTATGGCTGGGCCATCTCTGCAGCTCCCCTGCATTGTCTCTTAATTTCCACTGGGCAGATGCAGCCATCAAGGCTCAAAGTACTGATATGGCCCGAACTAACTAGTGGACTGTAAAAAACAAAACAAAACAGAAAACTTCTGATTATGTTCATTGTGTTCTTGAAACTTCTTTCCTTCATTTTCATTTTGAGGGTTTTGTTTTGTTTTGTTTGTTTGTTTGTTTGTTTGTTTGTTTTTTGTTTTTTAAGACAAGGTTTCACTGTGCAGTCCTCGAACCCACTCTATAGCCCAGGCTGGCCTTGAACTCACAGAGATCTGTCTGCCTCTGCCTCTCAAATGCTGGGATTAAAGATGTGTGCCACCACCACCTGTCAAAATTTCTCGAAGGAAGAAGAAAGACTGGCTAATTTTATTTGAGTTTGTTCTGCTGACTCTTCCTCATGGCGTGTTGGTTTCAACAACTAGCAGAAATGGGGTCTACAGTCGGGTCTTCGTGATAGTGACATTGATTTAAACACACACACACACACACATACACACACACACACACACACACCAGCCCCCAGACAGCTGTGAGAGAGCCATCAACATGTATGTTAGGCACAGACACACATGTCACACCCAGAGCCTGGCCCTGTGGGAGAGCCGTACACATGTGTTGGGCACAGAGATACACATGCTGCCCAATAGGCAGCCCCCTTCTCACCATGTTGATCTTCCCCTGGGGATGACTCAGGGCTGACATGGAGGTGGCTGTCACTGTGCTGACGGCAAGGGCGTAGTAGGTGTTGAGCACAGCATTCTTTTTATCTGTCAATTCCACCAGAGCAGAGTTGAAACTTGGCCAGAATATCCACAAGAGGAGGGTACCTGGAGGGCAGAGAAGGCCATTAGCCAGAATCCACTCCTGTTCTGAAATCACTGTCCTCCAGGACAGCAGATGACTAGCCTGAAGCTAGCATCACCTCTACCCTCTGAAGTCCCAGGTTGGTGGGAAACAAACAATACATTTCCCAGACAAGGAATGTAAGGCCCAGAGCATTGAGATCTACAAACACCAGGCCTCACTCTGCTCTGCCATGGCCAAATACTTTCTTTTAAAATGCAAGGCAGAGGCTGGAGAGATGGCTCAATGGTTAGGAGCACTGGCTGCTTTTGCAGAGGACCTGGATTTTCTTTCCAGCACCTGTGGTGGTTCACAACCATGTGTAACCCCAGTTCTAGGGTATCCAAAAGGCACACACATAGTACACATACATGCATGCAGGTGAAACAGTCATACACAAATCTAAAAAAAATTTTTTTCAAGACAAAGTTTCTCTGTGTAGCCCCGTCTGTCCTGGAACTCACTCTGTAGACCAGGCTGGCCTCGATCTCACAGAGAGCCACCTGCCTCTGCCTCCCAAGTGCAGGGATTAAAGGTGTACACCACCGGGGGCTGGGGATTTAGCTCAGAGGTAGAGTACTTGCCTAGCAAGCGCAAGGACCTGGGTTCAGTCCTCAGCTCCAGAAAAAAAAAAGGTGTGCACCACCACACCCAAGAGAGGTCCCTAAAAGGAAATGCTTAATCCAAGTCTATATAAACTCAACAACATTATATATAAACTATATGATGTTTATATATAATATATAGCTTATGTATATAATAATGATTCATATATATAACATAACAGTGTAGTTTATATATAACATATATTATATAGTTTATATACAATACATATAGTTATATGTACTATATTGTATTAGATATAGTTTATATATAGTAACATTATGTATTATATATAAACTATATATAAAGCTATATAAACTCAACAACATTACTAGAAACAAGTTTATATATAGTAATTACGTATTATATATAAACTATATATAAAGCTATATAAGCTCAACAACATTACTAGAAACCAAGGGCTTTTATGGAAGGGACCAGGATGCTCAGGGTCAGAGGCCAAGGAGAGATTTCTCAGCAGGGTTTGTTCTCAACAACTTGAGACAGGAGATCCCCCAGCACTCTTATCCTTACCGAGCATGGCAAACAGGCTGGAGCCTGTGGCCATCTGAACCTTCTCTGTCTGGACCTTGTCATCCACTCCCCTGGGCAGAGACCTGGAGAGGCACCAGGCCACCAGCAGCCCAAAATAGGCCCCGAACATGTGCCCGTGCATCATGACTGTGTGGTCTTCCACCTACAACAGAACACAGTACTTCGGTGAGTGTCCCAGTCCTGTGTGAAGAGGTCAGCCTTGCTGCCCCTCTAAGAAAGTGCTATGCTTCCTGCGGGAGGTACGGTTTGAACAATGACCTGGTATTCAGAGTCTTTCCAGCCCAGCCAGCTGGCCTCCCCTTGGGCAGCTAAGTCTGGAGTGATACAGCTTGTCTTGTAACACCTTGCTACAGCTGGGTAGACTCTGGGGTCATGCTAATCGTGCCGCATGCATAGCAAATGTAATAAGTCTTAGGCTTCATTCTTAGTGGGTTTAGAGTAAAATCTGTCTTCAGGGTCTTCCAAAAACACTCAGAGTTGATCAGCTCTTTACCCATTCCCCATGCTGCCTTGGCCAAAGCCACCTTCACAGATATCCCAAATGTCTGCAATAACCTCCCAGCTGGACTTCCTGTTCCTTCCCTTGTCCCTGATGAATATTCTCCAAACAGCTGCAGACCCTGCCACTTCCCAGCTCAGAATCCTCCAGTGGCTTCTGTCTCACTGTGAGTGAGTGTCCTTTCCATGACCTGCAGGAAGACCCTGTGAGGTCTGCTCTTTCCTCTTCCCTCCTCCCTCACACCTCCTCACACCTCCTCACACCTCCTCACACCTCCTCACA
>CABHPH010127799.1:17587-28433 GCA_902168325.1 Peromyscus nudipes | reverse complement strand
CCCCCCCCCCCTTCATCTCTCCCTCCCTCCCTTCCCTTCCCCTCCTGGCTAGTCTTTTGTCAACTTGACACAAGTTAGAGTCATCAGAGAGGAGGGAGCCTCAGTTGAGAAAATGCCCCCACCGGATTTGCCTGTGCATTTCTTGATTAGATACTGAAACAGAATCCTACATTAGTGAGCACACTTCTCTGTCATAAGCCTCCTATTCATTCTTCTCAATAGATATTACGTCTGATTCCTTGGACTCCACTGCGCCACTAACATGGGTGGTTAAAGTGCATAAATATTTTGTGGGGGTTTAAAATGTACATTTCCAATGTCAGCTCTCTTAAAGGAGTCACTCAGAATTAATTTTTTATTTGATATATAATTTTTATGTTACTGTATCTTTTTAATAATATGCTACTACCAAGACAAAATCATGCTAATTCAATGAATATAGAATTGTGTTTGAGCAACAAATAACAAGAATGTCACACCAGTCTTTTTTAAAGTGGGATACCTCAATGCTCTGGGTAAAATTTAAGGTAGTCAATAGAATTTTGTCGCATTCCCTATCCCCCTTTGCTATATTTTATGTCTTTGAATTATTAGCAAGAACCATGGTGTACTATTTTTGATTCCTAGATTCAAAACTTCAGATCTGTGTATACATCATGGAGTAACTGTAGAAACCAAGACAGTATGCCAGGACCCTGGTGGGGGCTCAAGATGTGAATAGGGAGGGACAGGTGACAGGAAGTGATGTAGAAGGGCCCAACTCACAGTGGGTGGTGCCACATCTGCCACGTGGCCCTGGGTTCTATAAGAAAGCAAGGTGAACAAGCCAGTAAGCAGCACCCCTCCATGACCTCTGCTTCAGTTCCTGCCTTGAGCTCCTGCCCTGACTTTTCTTTATGATGGACTGTAAGCCGTAAACTGGAATAAACCCTTCCCGCCCCAAGTTGCTTTGGTCATGGTGTTTATCACAGCAACAGAGACCAACCGAAGGGGCCTGGAAAGACAGCTCACAGAGGTCCTGAGTCCAATTTCCAGCACCCACATTTCATTACTGGTAGCTCACAACCATCTGTAATGAAATCTGGTGCCCTCTTCTGGCATGCGGGCATATGTGCAGGCAGAACACTATGCATAGCAAATAATTTTTTTTAAAGATTTATTTTATTTATTATGTATACAGTGTTCTGTCTGCACTTATCCCTGAAGGCCAGAAGAGGGCACCAGATCTCATTCTAGATGGTTGTGAGCCACCATGTGGTTGCTGGGAATTGAACTCAAGATATCTGGAAGAACAGCCAGTGCTCTTAACCTCTGAGCCATCTCTCCAGCCCCAAATAAATAATTAAAAAAAAAAAAACTTTTAAAAATTAAAAAAAAAACAACCCATAACTAAGAACTCTTGCTCTTCCTTGTTTGGTGTGTGATGTGTGTGTGTGTTGGGAGGAAGTATATGCATATAAGTGGGCAGGTTCATGAAAGCAGGCCTGAAGAGGACATCACATGTCCTGCTCAATCTCTCTCCACCTTATTTCCTTGAGACAGGGTCTCTCACTGAGCCTGGAGCCAGGACAGCAGCCAGTACATCCTAGAAATATGTCTATCTCCACCACCCACAGTTCTGGGCTTTCGAGCACATGCGCAACTGCACCTAGGTTTTGCAAGAGTGCTAGGAATTGAACTCAGATCCTCATGCAGTGCAGCATCACCCTTACCCACGGAGCCATCTCTCCAGCCCACCGTACTTCTCTCATTTTGAAGAGCTGTGTCTTGTTAGTGAACTAACACACTTAATCCTCAGACCTCTGAGGCGGTAGCATCACCCTCTTAGGGCAACTGGAGAGCCTAAGGCTCCAAGAAGTTATAGTGATCAGTACCATGGGGACTCAACTGGGGGAAGAGCTGGGATGCACACCCTAGTCTGACATGAAGTCCAGGGCTTTTTCTCTTGATGCTGGCTGAGACTCTGGTGCCCATGTGGCCTGCTAATGTAAAGCTGGGTGGTTTGGGGTAGTTCCTTCCCATCTCTAGGCATTGGCTTTTTCATTCTATGAGGTGAGAAGGCCAGCCCTATCATCACTCTGGGTCATGGCAGGGTTAGGGCAGAGGAGCCAGGAGAGCCATTTGGACTGGCACCCTACAGCTGGCTTCAAACCTAGACTTTCAACAGTCTCCCCCAGTGAGAAGGTTATGCCGACATCATACCAACACACAATGACTGCTTTAAAAGAAGTCACTCAGACTGGGTGTGGTAGCTCATGCCTTTAATCTCATTGCTCTGGAGATAGAGACAGATGGATCTCTGGGAATTCCAGGCCAGCCTGGTCTAGAGAGCAAGTTCCAGGACAGCCAGAGCTGTTATACAAAGAAACCTTGTCTCTAAAAACAAACAAACAAATAATAAAATAACATTCACCATGTAACTCACTGACCACTGCCATGGTGACTCTGTCATGGCTAGTCTTGGGTGTTGACTTGACTACATCTGGAATTAACTAAAACCCAAGAGGCTAGGTACTCCTGTGAGCAATTTTTCTTGACTGGATCATTTGAAATAGGAAGATCCACTTTAAGTGCCAATCTTTCGAGATGGAAAAATCCACTTTTAATCTAGGCCACTCCTGGTGGCAGCCTATATAAAGTCATGGACGGCCGGGTGGTGGTGGCGCATGCCTTTAATCCCAGCACTCGGGAGGCAGAGGCAGGTGGATCTCTGTGAGTTTGAGGCTAGCCTGGTCTACAAAGCGAGTTCCAGGAAAGGGGCAAAGCTACACAGAGAAACCCTGTCTCAAAAAATCAAATAAATAAGTAAATAAATAAACAAAACCCAAATAAATAAATAAATAAATAAATAAATAAATAAATAAATAAATAAATAAACAAAGTCATGGACGAAGGAAACACTGGCTCTTGGTCTGGTTGCTCTGCTCTCACTCCAAGTCCAGTCATGAGAGCCGACTTCTTCGGGATTCCGGCATGCAATGAAGACCAGCTGAGACATCCAGCCTCGTGGACGGAAAAACTACTAGATTCTTGCACTTTCTTTCAGGAGACAGTCATTGTTGGAATAGTCGGACTACAGCCTGTAAGCTACCCTCGCTAATACACTCCGGTTATGTATGTATCCCATAGTAATCCTGTGACTCTCAAGGCCTTCACTTGCTGTGTTTAATGTTCAGTGGAGTCTAACCACGTTCAGCTCCACTTGGGGCCTATCTTTAGGTGGAGCAGTGTCCTGCCTCCCCACCTTCTCCACACCCCCCTCGCAGCCCTGGGACTCACCTGGAAGACCTGCTTGTCAGCAAACATGGTGGCTCCAAAGGCCGCTGTCTCCATCAGCACCATCACGGCCAGCTGCACCAAGTTGGCCTTGCCAAGGACGGCACCCGCTGAGATGAGCACAGGCATGGTGCTCATGGTAGCTTTCCGGATGCTGGGGGATGGGGAGTGGAGGGGGGAGACAGAGAGACCCTGTGAGGAAGAGTCCCTCTCACCCATCACGTCTCCCCCACAGGAGGGCTGCTGCAACAGAGTGGGGGTCTATATTTTACCCTCAACCCCACACTTCTTTTTCTTTCTTTCTTTCTTTCTTCCTTTCTTTCTTTCTTTCTTTCTTTCTTTCTTTCTTTCTTTCTTTCTTTCTTTCTTTCTTCCTTCCTTCCTTCCTTCCTTCCTTCCTTCCTTTCTTTCTTTCTTTTTTTAATGATTTTTTAGGTGCTTTTGTATTTTGTCAGCAGGTATGTCTGTGTGAGCGTCAGATCCACTGGAGATAGAGTTATAGACAGGCATGAGCTGCCATGGGGGTGCTGGGAATTGAACCCAGATCTCCTGGAAGATCAGCCAGTGCTCTTAACCTTTGAGCCATCTCTCCAGCCCAACCCCACACTTCTTTTCCTCGGTCACCACACTCAGATGCTCCATAGAGGGCGCGCTGCGCCTGCCGGCCCCGCCACGATCCTCATTTCTCTCCTCGGGGTGGAGCCTGGGTTTGGAAGTTTGGAAGTAGAATAAGACTGGCTTCCCGTCCCAGCTCTACCACCCAAGCAGCTACTTCATCCCACAAAGCATCCACCTGTAAAGTTTGGATGACCATATTTGTTTCCCTGGGGAGGGGTTAGAAGGAAGTCTGAACACAAAGACTGGTAGGCACTTGAAGAGGGAATTCATGAGTAGAGGCTGGCGTCATGAAGACTGTCAAATCCTTCCTCCCCTGGACAAATGTGCAGGCTCAGTGTGGAGATTTGGGTAGAGAAAACCTTTTTATTTTGTTTTGTTTTGTTTTGTTTTGTTTTGTTTTGTTTTGTTTTGTTTTGTTTTTTGAGACAGGGTTTCTCTGTGTAGTTTTGGTGTCTGTCCTGGATCTCATTCTATAGGCCAGGCTGGCCTTGAACTCACAGAGATCTGCCTGCCTCTGCCTCCTGAGTGCTGGGATCAAAGGCTTGTGCCATCATGCCCAGCTGAGAAAACCATTTCTCTTCAAAGTGCTTCTGGTTTGGCTGGAGAGAGACAGGGTTTCCTGAGACAGCTGTGCCAACTGGACTTATCATAGAGGGCTTCCTGGGGGAGGCGGCACTTAGTTGGGCCTTTTCCTTTCCCCTGAAGCCTCTTCTCCCTAGGATTTAACCAAGCTGAGATCTAGATGCTGATAAGATGCCCGAGGTTAAAGGTCAGTCCTCCAACGGGTAGTGCTAGGTTACCACAATGTCCCTCATCACGTACAAGAGGGCATGGAGCTGGAAGGATGGCCACTACCACCTCCTGGTAACAAACACGAGGTTCAAGCCCCGCTGGCCTAGATCGAAGGCCATGTCCTCCAGCTGGACACAACCTCCCCGGTCTTCACGGTTGTTGTTCCTGGGGCCCAAGGATGTGAGGGAACGTTAAGAGAAGGACATGGGGAAGTGGACCAGGAGTGACGATATATGGGGGAACTCGGTGTGTCGTGCGTCTAGGGAGGCTATGCTTGGTAGGTGAGTGCTCAATGCATGGACTTGTTCAATTCAAAAATTAGTGGGCGAGCCTAATTTTAAGCATTATTTATTTACTTATATTTTATGTACATTTGGTATTTTGCCTCCAAGTATGTCTGTGTGAGGGTGTCAGATCCCCTGGAACTGGAGATACGGACAGGTGTGAGTCGCCATGTGGGTGCTGGAAACTGAACCCTGGTCTTCAGTGGCATTTCAGACCTGTGACAAGTGACATCGGGAGGCAGCAAGGTCCTGAAATAAGGTGGTTAAAAGGCTTGACTCAGCCACGTCCTGACAGTGGGACCTGGGATGCGCTCTGTGCCTCGGTGACTTTGAGTGTAGGGTAGAGGCAACACCTGGGAAGTTCCAGTAAGAGCAGAATTCATGAACACACGTCAGATGCAACAAGGAAGTTGGTCATTGCCAGGACCTTCTAGGGAGAATCTTCTAGAACCATTCAGGGTATATTAAAAGTATACCCAGGGGAGTGGAGAGATGGCTCAGTGGTTAAGAGCACTGGCTATTCTTCCAGAAGACCAGGGTTCAGTTTCCAGCACCCACATGGTGACTCACACCTGTCCGTATCTCCAGTTCCAGGGGATCTGACACCCTCACACAGACATACTTGGAGGCAAAATACCAAATGTACATAAAATACAAGTAAATAAATAATGCTTAAAATAACTACACCCATGGAACCTGGTGTGTGGCTCAGTTGGCACAAAGCCCTGAGTCTGACCCCCAAGTACTACATACATAAATTAGGTGTGATAGTGCACCCCTGTAACCTTAGCACTCAGAAGGTTGAGGCAGGAGGATTTGGAAGTTCAAGGCCAGCCTCAGCTACATAGTGAATTTGAGACCTGTCTGTGTTACGTGAACCTATGTCCCAGAAAAAAAAAAAATCACCATTGGTGGGGGGGTGGGGCTCAGTAGCAGAAGGTTTGTCTAGCATTTGCAAGGTCCAGGTTTGATCCCCAACACCAGGTGTGTGGGGTCGTGGAAATCACTCAGTGAAGGGCCATTTGTTTTCATTTTTATCCCAATGAGCATTTACCAAGTTCTTACTGTGTGAAAGATTCCCAAGGCCTCTGCCCTGCAAGGACTCATTTGGAACCCATTTGGTACCAAGCCAAGTGGTCCATGTTTGAATCAGGCCGGGGGGAGACAGGGGTCTGTCCCTAATGCAGGGAGCAGGGCAGACAAAGCCCACTAGCCCCGCCTGGCCTGACAGGCGGGTGGGTACCACTGCTCAAACCCACAAAGCCAGAGCCAGCTGAGTCTCAGCGGGGAGGATGGATCCAAACGGCTTTTGGTAGGATGGTAGCTGGGTAGCAGGTCCCTGTGGACATCACAGGGGAGCAGTCCTGAAATACCCCTGTTCCAGTTTGCTTGTGTGCCAAGGCTAACGTCCATGTGACCTTAAACCAAGGTACCAGAAACCTCAGCCCAGGGCTGCCACTGTAAGAACCCCTGGACACAACCCAGGGGGTATCCAGTCCCAGCAGGCAGTAGCTCTAAGTCTTTAAAAAGTTATTTTTAAAGATGGGGTGTCTCCTAGCCTTGCTGGTCTCAGACTATGTAGCTGAGGGTGACCTTGAACTCCTGATCTTCCTGCCTCCACCTCGGAAGTGCTGGAATCATAAAGTGTGCCATCAAGTCCGGTTTTTTGCAGTGTTGGTTGGGAATAGAACCCAGGGCTTTAGGCCTTTATGCATGTTAGGCAGGCGCTCTGCTAATTCAGCTGCAGCCTCTCAGCCCTCTAAGACATTTAAAAGGGAACGAACCATTTCATACCATGACTGCTCTCGAGTGCATGGGAAGGCTGGAAGGAAGTTAAAATTCAGTGACCCCAGCCACAGGTCTTACCCTCTCTGAGCCTTTACTTCCTTACCTGTATATGAGCTTGAACCTTGACCCTAGATGTGCTAAACAGAATATTGGTGAAGTGTCTGGCACAGTGTTTGGGGTCACAGAGTTCACTGTCCAAGGACAAGTCCCAGAAGGCTGAGCAAGGCCCTAAGAGGGAAAGCTGGGTTGGCCTTGACAGGGCCTGAGAAAGTCTCAAGATGTGACTCTGAATCATAGTGATCCAGAGTTGGATAAAACAACAACAAAACTTTCTTTTTGGGGGGGGAGTGAGGGGAGTTGAGACAGGGTCTCACCATGTAGTCTTGGCTGGCCTGAAACTCCCTGTGTAGACCAGGCTGGCCTTGAACTCACAGAGATCTGCCTGCCTCTGTCCCCCAAGTGCTGGGATCAAAAGTGTGCGCCACCACATCCAGCCAACAAAACATTGTTAAGGAAAATGTCATCTAGTTCTTTCTATCAAGTATTTAGTGCCTTTTTAAAGTAGTGTAGAGCCCCACATGAATACTCTGTCTATCATCTATCCCTAATGGTTAGTTTAGAATCATCTTGTTAGAGGGGATCCTCAGTTGAGGAATTATCTCCATAAGGGGCATTTTCTTTCTTTCTTTCTTTCTTTCTTTCTTTCTTTCTTTCTTTCTTTCTTTCTTTCTTTCTTTCTTTCTTTCTTTCTTTCTTTCTTTCTTTCTTTTTGTGGTTTTTAGAGACAGGGTTTTTCTGTGTAGTCCTGGCTGGGCTGTCCTGGAACTCGGTTTGTAGACCAGGCTGGCCTCGAATTCACTGAGATCGGCCTGCCTATATCTCCCAAGTGCTCAGATTAAAGGCGTGCATTGCCACCACCCGACTAGGGTCATTTTCTTAATTGCTGGTTGATGTGGGGAGACCCACCTCTGAGTGTGGGAGGCACCTGCTGGTATTAACCCAGAGACAAGAGACAGGCAGGAGGAAGCTTATTTGCCTCTTGCTCGCCCAGCCTTCCCCCGTGCTGCTGCTGCTGATTCCTTTGCTGATAAAAGAACCAGCATTTCCAGGCTTCCACTGTAGACAGAGGACCAGCCACTCTCCAGGACTGAGCAAGTGCTGGGTGGTCTGTCACTGGAGTGTGACAGCCACTGTGGGACTACACCAGCTAACTGCTGGGGCACCCGGTCTCAAGGATCAAGTAACTACCATGTTCTCTGTCCCTCAGGTGTGAGAGACCTGTTATTATTGTTGTTGTTGTTTTCAAGACAGGGTTTCTCTGGGTAGCCTTGGCTGTCCTGGATGGAACTCATTCTGTAGACCAGGCTGGCCTTGAACCCAGAGCTTCGTCCACCTCTGCCTCCTTAGTTCTGGAATTAAAGATGTGCAGCACCACCCCCCAGCTCTATTATTATTATTTTAATGTAACCTAATTCATTAAATTCCTATATATGTATATATATGTGTGTGTGTGTATATATACATATATTCATCTGTTGGTTCTGTTCCTCTAGAGAACCCTGACTAATCTGTATCTATTATTCATCTCGTCTCTATTAATCATCTGTCAGTTATCAATCTGATTTTCCCCTATATAAACATCATCCAGGTTAACACAGAGAATGTTCACTGAGCCCACAGGTTATGTGGTGATACTTCCTAATCCATACTCCCCTGTTCCCCGGGTAACCACTACTCTGATGTCTAGCATCTCAAGTTAGCTTTGCCAGTTTGTACGATCTCATTTAAATATGTCCACCTGGATCGATGTTAGTTTAAAGAAAATAAAAGTGTGATTATTTCCTGTCTACTGACATCTCAGGACTGAGTCTTCCTTCTTCCCTCCTCCCTCTTCCTCTTCCTCGACCCCCCCTCCTCTCTCTCCTTCTCTCCCCATCTGCCTCTTCCTCCTCCTCCTGTTTTCTCCTTGCAGGCTGGGCATGGACCCCAAGGCTGTTGCCCATGCTAGTCCACGGCTTCCCCTCGGAGCCAGGCCACCAGCCCACCCTTCCTTCTCTTTGAGAAACTGCCTCTCCAGACAACAGTGCTGTGTTTTGTTTGGTGTCTGGTCTTTTTCTCACCTTTTCTACTAACTTGTGTTCATTGTATGACTTTATACAATCAGAATCCTTAATAACACAATAGGGAGAATCCGGGGAAGGCTGTAGCTCCAGAAGCCTGGGGTACAGGAGTTGGAATGCCCAGTAGAGCTCAGTTAAATTAGATTTTTGTGTAAACAATGAAAATCTTCTAGAAGCCGGGCGGTGGTGGCGTACGCCTTTAATCCCAGCACTCGGGAGGCAGAGCCAGGCGGATCTCTGTGAGTTCGAGGCCAGCCTGGTCTCCAAAGTGAGTTCCAGGAAAGGCGCAAAACTACACAGAGAAACCCTGTCTTGAAAAACCAAAAAAAAAAAAAAAAAAAAAGAAAATCTTCTAGAAAAAAAAGTATGTCGTAAGTATTTTATGATGTCAGAGCTAGAAAAAGAGATGCCCTGACCTTCTAGAACCTTCCCTCCCCACATTCTAAGCACCCAAAATAACCCAGTTACCTGAGCAGATCGAGCACCTTCTTTTGGGAGGTCCATCTCAGGAAGTGGTCCAGCAAGACTGACCCCTGCACCCCGAGGGCCAGCATGAAGAGGTTGAAGGCCACGCTGCTCCAGCTGTGTCTCCGAAAAGATGAGGAAAGAAAGCCAAAGCCCAAGGCCGCCATGAGGGTCAAATCCTGGATGACTGAAAGGGAAGGAGGGGTGGTGAAGAAAGAGGGAAGGATGAGAGATGGACAGAACAGCCACCGGAAGGGACATCTGAGAGCATTTACGGGAACCTGGTCAGATTGCCTCTCTTCTTTGGGGCTCAACTTTCTCATCTGAGAAATGGGGCCATGACTACTGAGCACACAGGGCTAAGGTGGCAGGTAGCTGGTAAAGTGCTTCAGGCAAATTTGAGAGCACAGGAAACGGTCAATGGTTATGAGGAACAGACACAATAACATGGACAAAGGCAGCTTCGGGGTTCCTGCTTGGCTCATCATTGGCCTTCCGTGAAGATAATTGCTCTGAGGTTGTGGGCAGGCTTCCACCCTGGTTGTACACACACAGCCTCAGCAGCTGAGCAGTCCAAGTGAGCCGGAAAAAGAGAAGGCAGAGGTAGCCTCAGAGTTCCTGATGCACAGACCAACTCATCTTCCTAAGAAGCAGGCAGTGCTGGTAAGATGGATCAGTGGGAAAAGGTACTTGTCCCACAAGCCTGAGGACCTGACTTTGATCTGAATCCACGGTGGAAGGGGTATATGACCTCCTGAAGGCTGTGCCCTGACCTCCACACCGGCACATGCATGCACACATTCAACAGGCACATACACACACACACACACAAATAATGAAAGGGGTTTTTGTTGTTGGTTGGTTGGTTTTTGAGACAGGGTTTCTCTGTGTAGCCCTGGCTGTCCTGGAACTCACTCTGTAGACCAGGCTGTCCTGGAACTCACAGAGATCCAACTGCCTCTGCCTCCTGAGTGCTGGGATTAAAGGCATGCACCACCACTGCCCGTGATGAAAGTTAAAAAAGAAAGGAAGAAAGAAAAAGAAAGAAAGGAAGGAAGGAAGGAAGGAAGGAAGGAAAAGAAAGAGAGAGAAGTAGTTGGCTCTTTCCCAGTTCTTGTGAAGGATCTGGTGGGCCAGTAGAAAATGGCTTCCCTGCCTCAGGGCCTAAAAAGGAGCTGCTGAGACAGGTTAATGCAAAAGTCACTCCTGAGGCCCCTGCAGAAGGATGAGGGGGATACTTTAATGTGATTCTGGTTTAAAAAAAGAATTAGCACATGTATTGCTGAGGGTTTGGGTAGACTGGGCACTTTCTGGATCTGGTCTGATCTAGAATTCAGCCTCTCTGAGCTTTAGAGGAACCTATGCTAAATGCACGCTAACAGCCAGTGACGCTAATCTTGACCAGCAACGTGACTGGACTGAGAGATGTCCAGGAGATCAGCAAAATATCTCTGGACAGTTAGCAGTGTCTTGGTTCCTGTCTCCACCCCCCCCACCCCCCCC